>ML808184.1:68689-99260 GCA_009831015.1 Picea engelmannii | reverse complement strand
CATTCTTTCAGATCTCACAGACGTGAGTGAAAGATTGGCCCAGATGATACAATTTTTATCATAACATTGTTTCTATGCAGGATGCTCTCAGATGTTTGTTATGAAGACTATATGACAGTAGATGAGGACTACTGTGGTGAATGCGTTTCACTGCTCGCAACTATACGTTGTTGATCAAGTACTTGTGTGTTACTTGATGTGGTAGTTAACCACTGGATTGTAGTTGTGTACTACTATGAATAAACACAGGTGTGTTCTATCCTTGTTCTAATTGCCTTGAAGACTATCAACAAATTATTGGAGATGATCATTCAAATGAATGATGAATAGAGATTTTCCAGACGAAAAACAGTTCAGAGCTTTTACTCCTCTTGTATCACTCCATGGTGAGAGTGACTTATCCATCATCATATCTAACTACTCAGATGAAGTATGGTTTCGAGAGATGATGCAAATGATGGTGATGGTGATGCTTATGATCTAGTCATGAAACCGTCTAGATGACTATATTGATGCTACCGGGTAAATGGTGTGTTTTGTGCTCAAGTCCATTACCTGTAAATACCTCTCTAGCTAGGAGGGAGTGTTAATATTATGGTAGTTGCGGGAGGTATTTACCCCCACGTGTGAACCTGACGAGAATAGAAGACTATGGGAAGCAAGAGAAACCCTAATGAGTTGGAGAATAACCCTAGAAGCCTTGTCGGATCAGGAAGATAATTTATATTATGCTATTAGCCTCCAAGAGAAGAAATCAACCAGAATTAATAATAATATACTGAACAGACACATACCCAGAAGGAGAAGTCGACCCCAGTAAACTGGCAGGATTACTATAAATACAGGGCGCCAGTTCTCATTTGACAACATCTCAGAATTGCAGTTTCCCAATTGGTGCGCACTGCAATTGCAGTCTGGTGCGCAGGTTTGGAGGAGGGTTGCAGGTGCAGCTGCAACAGTAGCTAGTTTCAGTATTGGCTTGGATATCTCTTGGCTAGGGTTTGGAACATCCGATCAGTCTTTTGTGATGGGCTATCCTTGGGGATTGATGCACTACTCTTTGTTTGGCTATCTAGCCTAGGGTTTGCTTCCGAAGGAATTCTCATTCAAGGTTAAGGTGCTCGGAGGGAGGCTTCGGCCTGTGGTTGGGTGACGAGGGTATCGTCAATGGTAAAACGAGCACACCATCTTCTATATTCTAACAGGCCTAGCCTCCCTAAATAGAAAGAGCCTCCCCATTGTGGTGACATTGGGTGGGGAAGGTTCATGTTCCTCCAGTTTGACCTACTATTCTTTAGCCTTTCTTGCATCTACAAATTGTGCGATAACAATTCTTAAAACAAACATTACATCATAAGGTCCTTTTGATTTCATGGACTAATCCAAATTCCAAATTCCTTACAATAATATCGTCTTCTGTTGTGGGTCCATAAGAGACAATTACCAAAAAGTAAAATGTCTTTCATACATAGCTGAATACTATAGTTACTAAGACCTCTATCTTTGAACTAGGAAACAAAAAATTACTCCCCCTGTAGGCTACTAAAACTTGTTTAAAAAAAGAGTAGGGTCCTCATGGCCTCCTTCCCATTGATTGTAATCAATTCTCCTTGGAAGATTTTTTAGAGCCCGTTTTGATAATCTGTTCGCCTCGTGATTCTCTTCCCTAAAAGTGTGTGCAAAGGATAAGTTCCTGAAGTGATTGAGAAGTTCATTAATCCTATCCTTCCAACTGTCTAATGTAACAACCTAAAGTGCTCCTTTCCTATTGAGCCAATCAATGACTATTTTTGAGTCTCCTAGAACATGTAAATCTGAAATTGACAGCCTAGAAGCCAAAATAAGAGTTGCCTAAACTCCCATGAGTTCAGCCCTAGTATTTGCTCCTCTTCCACAATTTAAAGTCCATCTATAAGTTGTGTACTCATTGATCTTTAGGACTCCACCTGCCCCACTTTGTTCTCCATTCTGTTGCGCTGTCCCATCGAACCACCCAATGACTTTATCATCAGGAATTTCAGAGGCTGATATTCTAGGAAGATAAACTTTTTCCTTTTTCTTGTGATTACCCACAACCCCTAAAGTTAGGAAAACTATCTTCTGAATGGAAAGAGTCCCTGACTCAAAGATAGTCTTGTTTCTATCAAGCCAAATAAACAAACAAATAAAGGCTGGGAGAGTTGAAAATGTAAAGTTTTGTTTAGCCCAATTTTCAAAGCACTCGTTCACCGAGTGGCCATTCCATCCAAATGAGAGATTTAGAGAAATTTTAACTCTTTCCCAAACTGAAATTGTGAAAGGAAAAGTTACAAAGGGATGTTTAACATATTCCCTCTTACCTTTGCAAAGATGCCAAATCCTTGGACCTGTCCAGCCTCTTTTTTGAATATTTTTCCACGTTAGAATTTTATTTTCAACAATAAGCCAGGCGAATAATTTGATCTTTAGTGGACAGTCCCAACTCCACAATTTTTTCCTCCAGCTGCCAATTTTAAATTTCCACAGTTTTGTGGTAAGGGCGTTATACATATTTTTGACTGAGAACTGCCCTGAATTATCACCACCCATCCTCTTTAATTCATCCGGTCTCTCCAAGAGCTGAATCCCTGATCCAATCAGGTTCCTCCTGTACTACATCTCCCATTATGCTGCTAATTTTCCTTCCAGCCCCAATTCTGCACTGTCTAACTAGTTTGAGCAAATCGAACCCTGTGGAAGAGCACGTCTCGCTTGATACAAAAGGTAAACATTTTTTTTATTAAGTAAAAGGACCAACTCGTTTGATAATATGGAGTTCTTCCCCATACCCAGAATTACATCCTTCCCCATACCCAAAATTACATCCTTCCCAATTAAAATGGAGTGTCCAGAACCCGAGTTCTAGGCCAACCAATGTAAAATAAGACGTAAAGTATTAATAATATTTTTCCAAGTCTGGGAATCGTAGGGCATGACCAAAGAGGCCGATCTTAACCAGGTCGACACCGATCCATGGGAAAAGTACTTATCTTTCATCACCCGATGTTGGATGTAGTTCTTCATCAATACTCTCCACAGAGTATTAGTCGCCATAGCCTTGTAGAAAATGAAGATTTTTCTCAGACCCCACCCTCCAAAAATTTTTGGCTTCGAAATTGTCTCCCAACTGCATAAATGATAGCTTTGCTTTTGCTTGTTGCTTGACCAAAGGAATAACAAAAACATTCTGTGAATCCTATTAAGAACTGTAATCAGGATATGAGATAAAGCCATCCAATAGACTAGTTGGCTCTCTAAGACAACTTTTATCAACACATACCACCCCCCTAGGGATAGCCACCTATTACACCAATGGCTAATCTAGTTTTCATACTTTTCAATGAGCCACTATGAGTCCTCCACCTTATAACTTTCTGGTTTTAAAAAATACCCCAAGTATCTAAATCCTTCTGATAGATCTTTAAAAGTGTAAAGATATAATTATTTTAAAACTTCTAGAGTTTCCTGTTGTACTCCGAAATGGAGGAAGGTGGACTTTTGAACATTTATCACCAAGCTCGATGCTCGACAGAACACACATAGGATATTATTGATTTCTACCCACTCTGTGACTGAAGCTTTTGACATTATAAGAATGCCATCCACGAAGAATAGGTGAAGGACCTTTAATAATCTAGAAAACTTTATCCCCATCAATACTCCATCTACTTGTCCTTTTTTTAGTGAAAGACCGAGTCCTTCCATCACAAGAATGAAAATTTGAGGCGACAACAGACAACCATGTCTAAGTCATCTACTGCTATGGAAGAATTTTGTTGCCTCTCCATTTATCAAAATGGTGTAAGTTGTAGAGGTTACACAACCCATGATCCAATTTGTTGTGGGAATTCCAAAACCACATTGAAGTAGTGTTAACTGCAAATAATCCCAATTTGTGTAGTCATAGGCCTTTTTTAGATCTAGCTTCAGAATAATTACTTGGAGTTTTTTTGCTTTTATATTGTGCAGACACTCCTGAGCAGTGCCAATAGCATCTAAAATTTGTCTTCCCTTAAGAAATCTCATTTGTTCCTTAGACAATGAACGAGAGAGAATAGGCCTGATTCTCCTCGCTATAACTTTTACAATGATATTGTAACATAAGTTGCATAGAGCAATTGGGCGTAAATCACTAAAAGTGTTGGAACTATTTACTTTTGGGAGAAATGCTAAGAATGTTGAATTGATCGGTCTAATTACCTCGTCTCTGAGTCTTGTTTCCTTCACTACATCAATCAAGTCATGTCCAACCAACTCAAAGAAATGTAAAAAAAATCTACAGCCCAACCATCTAGCCTTGGAGTTTTTTCCTTTGAAAATCATTTTAGAGCGTCTAGAATTTCCTCATTGGTACACGAATTTTCAAGATTTACAACTTCTTCCTCCCTAACAAATCTAGGAAACAACCTTACTGTAGCTATCTGCTCCCCAATGAAATTTTGTCATGTATCCTTAAAGAAAGATTTTAAAAAGTTGGTTGCTTCATCCCTTATGGCCTCCCAGCCAATACGAAGCCAACCCTCTTCATCCTTTATCTCCCAAATGTGCTTTTTATTTCTCCTCTAGCTTGCAAACCTATGGAAAAATTTTGTATTCTTATCTCCACTTTTAATCCATATAGCCCTACTCTTTTGTTGTCGTCGCTCTTTCTCATCCAGCAAGAGTTTTTTATGCTCTGCCTCAAGTAACATCAATTGATATTCAGAATCAGCGTTGTGTAAACCCTGAGTCTTTTGTTTATAGAGATTATTTAAATCTTCTTCAATCTTATCCAGATCTAAGTGATCCTGTAAACATTTTTCCTTAGACCAGAACTTAACTCCAGATTTTAGAAATGTAAGTTTCTGTACTAATCTTCTTTGAGCTCCCACAACATGTTTAAACTGTAAATCATTCCACACTTCCCGAACCATATTGGCAAAGGATTGTTCAGGCAACCAGGTTGGGTTTAGCTTGAAAGGATGTGCGATCGTCGGCATTCCAGAGCCCAATTAAAGAAGTACTGGAGCATGATCAGAAATATAGGGATATTCCACCTAAGTTTTGTATCTCAACGATGATGTGATAAGATCCTCCACAACATAGATTCTATCTAGCCTTTTAGCAATACCATCAACTCCATACCTGCCATTAAGCCACATAGGAATCACCTCGGCAGGGACAATGTCCACTAGCTTATTTTTTTAAAAATAGCCTTAAAAAAGGCCACCAAAGAGTCTACCAAAGTTGTTTCCCCCCAAACCTCCTTTGAAGTTGTTTTGAAATTCATATCTCCTGCCATTATCAAATCATTATGAGATAACAAGCCCCTACCGTCCACTTTTTCCTAGAAAATCTTACGATCTTGATAGGGGCCGTAAACATTCAGAAAGGAAACCTTCCTTTTATTTGTTAAGCTTGAACCTAACAAAAAAATACCACCGCAGCTTAGGACAAGCACTAAATCAAAGAATTTTGGATCTCAAGACACCAGGAGACCACCAAACGTCCCCACAAAACTTACTGTAGAAATCATCCACTCATGTTTGAGAGTGTACATAAAGTTTCTTACCGTTTCTGCAGCCACCAAAGTTTCTTGTAAGAAGATTATATTATGAGTTGTTTTAGATATAAGTCTTCACAGGAGGCCATTTTTAGGGGTCCTCCTACCCCTCTGATATTGAGGGAGAGTAGGATCATGATTTAGCCCTTGCAAGGGCTTTCATGCCTCTAAGCGCCCCCTGATCGATGTTAGAATAAAGCTAGATTGCAGAGAAAGAACTATTGGTTCCTGTCTTTTTGCGGGAACTCCTAGTTTTGATAGGAGATAATTCATACACCAAACCCCATGACCAAGCAGGGCATTCCCTTTAAAATCCCCATCACCCAGAGGAACCCTAACATCTCCATTAGATACAAGTCTAACGACAATTTCCTTCCCCAAGTAGGTTGGTATCAGAGTGGGGCTTGAAGTCTCTCTAAAAGAAGGAACCAAATCTGTAATAATCTTATCCAAAGAGTAGTCACTAGAGACGGGTTCTCCATAATCGGGAACAATGTTAGAGTCTTTCGCAGTGAAAGTCTCAGGAATTACAGGGGAGCTCAACTCTTGGCTTGTTACATTCTTAGGTAAAGGCATTGTCCGAACATCTAACAATTATATAATCTCTGGGACAAATTCCATTACCTTACCCTTATCAACCTCTGAAGAATGTAACAGATCTGGAAGGAATATACTATCTAAATGATCTCTCTCCCATGCAGATAACGAAAAGTACAACGCAAGGCATAAGTGTTTTAACTTACCAATAAAAGTGGAGTTCGACGGATCTAGACTATCCGTTGTTCTCATACTAGGGTAATCCCCTAGCTATTGTGCGTCCATCATCAGAGTGTAACTGTCAGATGGCATATCCTTCGAGGAGTCCTCAACTAAAGCCCCAAAAATATGTGGAAATTCCTTTTGTAGGTGTTCAGTTTGCCTACAGAGTGAGCAACGAAAAGGTATGCCCAAGTAGTCCAATCTCTGTACGAGCAGGTGACCCCTCCACTCAATTTCAAGATTTTCGAAAAGCCCAACGTGGATGTCCACCTCCACGAGCACCTTTGCCATTCTCTTGTCCAGAGATTGTAGTGTTTTTTCATCAACCTTAATAAAATGGCCTAAAGCATTACCAATCGCCTCCAAGGCTTTCGTATTCCACAACCGTAGGGGTAGACCCAGGAGTAGGACCCATAAGTGGCAAAAGTTGAAATACTTCTTTGTCAGATCAAATCTGATACACCACCTCTTCAACATCATACTCCCACCCTCATAGCCACAAAATATTTGTAGAATCCTCACAGAGTCTTTCGGGCTCTTAAACACAAAGCCGAACCACCCTCTCAACAGAGTCAGTATCTCAGGGGAATAACCTAACAATGGTTCCCAATTACTGTGCATCCACTCCGAAAGGGGAAATTTGCAGCATGACCGGTAATACAGGCTCCCAACCAAAGCACAAGGTGATAGATTACACAACTCTTCGAGACCAATGTCCATTCCCATTACCATCCTGTGTTTTGTTCGTTTTGGCCTCCGCACCCGCGTCGGGTGCTTAAGGCTTCCCCTCTTTCCTTTGGAGCGTTTTTGCTGTAACTCCGCTTCCTGAGATTCAGGTGGAATATTTGAAACCACAACCTTACATCGACCAACCTGGCTGCCCTTTTCCTGCTCTCAACACTGAAAAGAAAAACCCACCAAAACCGCACCAGGCAGATAGACAATATCCCGAGAAGTTTGTGAGTTCGTCACTCTACCAGACAGTTGGTAAAGCTTAGCGCTGGAGGTAGGGGAAAATGTTAACTCCGTCGGGATAGATATTGGTGTATTAACTCTCCCATTAAGATGACACATGTTGCCTTTACTACTACACAATGCGTCCACCGAGGTAAACAAACCCGCCCTCTCCCAATGCTCCTCGTCAGCCGCACCCATGAGTGTGTTGACCTCACTATCCATATAGTAGCTTCCAGAAGTCGCTTGAGCATGCCACCTCAGGGTTATATTAGATGGTTTTTAGTAGAGCAGTCTCATCGATGATTTAAGGAACCGAGGTTCAGACAAATACTAAAGGATGAGAAGACAGAAACGCCAATTCCTTCAGGGTCTGCCAGTTAGAGAAACGATGTTGCATTATTGCTCAACGTCGCCAAAAAATCCATGATAGATAGTAGATATTTAAATGTAAATACAACCCACTAAAAAGAGAGAGGGTGGAGAATGGTGGAGGAAGTGCTAAACTTCATCCAAAATAGTAATGAACCCCTTTGCATAAGCGTGCAGGAGCTCATTTCTCAAGAGGAAAAAATAATAGGGTCTGTATAGGTCCATCTGAGACACCTACTTAGCCAATGCTCATGCTAAACTCTAGAAACCTATTAAGGTGTAGGTTGACCTCCATTAAACCTCCAACTCATGGTATGTCCTTCCCGCCTCCGCCATTTTCAAATTCCCCGGTCCGCCTACTTGAACTTGTACAAGTTATCATCGATCATAATCTGTTGTTCACGTTGACATTTTGCTTAAACTTATGAATTTAGAATAACATCATGAATTTTATAGCTTTCTTTATAATTTAGAATAACACCGTGAATTTTATAGCTTTCTTTATAATTTCTTCACGTAAACTTGAATTTAGAATAACACCATGAAAAGTTTATTTTGATTTTCATAGTTTTCTATATAATTTTTTCACAAAAACTTGATAAGACTATTTCAATTTTCTTTTGTAGTTTCTATATTGAATTTTCATATGGTAGCAGTTTTCTGGCCTTCGATGCTTTTCATCTCGATATTTATTATATATGGAATTAAATTATTAAACAATTATAGTATTCTTTCTCCCATTTTTCATATAACTTTTAGGTATAATATGAAATTATTTTCACTTGATAGTCTATCTATCATATTGCAACTTCTAATATTTTGTCTTTTATTTTTTTGATTCTTTGAATCTTGCATATCCTCTTATCAGTGAAAAATATCCTCTTATTACTCGTAATGCAACCTTCTTTTATTTCTTCGATTCTTTGAATCTTGGATATCCTCTTATTAATGGCAGTGAAAAATATCCTCTTTTTACTAGCAATGCAACTTTAATAATAACACTTAAACATTTTGGTAATAGAACCCAATAAATATCATCACTACATAACATTGTTAATATTACTTTCATGCCATTTCAAATATTAAAACACCTCATTTCTCTCAATACATTTAAGAATTGGTGATGATGCCCCTTAAGCTTTTGTACATGCTCTCCTATTAAAACACCTCATATCTCTTAATACATTTAGAAATTAGTGATGATGCTCCTTATGCTTTTATACATGAACACAAATGGAAAATATCTCTATTTTATGAGTTAGTTTAAAACTTTTTACTTACTATGTAAGTATAAACAATGTTAATGATAGTAAAATTTATTTGGATTAAGAATATCTAATAATGTTGGTATATCAAATCGGGAAAAGAATAAATATTATGCGATGTAAATCTTATGTGTGAGGAGGTTAATGGTAGGGGCATGGTTGGTTCTCGTTAGTAAGTGGTGTAAGTCATCCACTACTATGCCATAACATTAAGTAAACCATATGCATGTGATCCACATCGAATGTTAATGTAATGACATGTTGTAGCTGTGAGACGATAACCACCTTTAATGTTTTTTAAGTGGTATGATGGCTACCTATCATCACCTAGTGATATGACCAATCACTAGCCTCTTCATAATTTGCTCCAACATAACAATTGCACTGAACAATATTTATCCTCGCTCTATCAAAATCCACTTTCAACATAAGATAAGTGAGATAATCATCTTATATTTTATAAATGAACACGATAATTATTTACTTTGAAAATTGGTCAAAGTGAAGTTATGGGAGATACAGATTTTAATTTCAAGAATTTCAACTTTTATGTTTAGAGTGCAACTAAACTTGATAGCAATACACTTCACTCATTTACTTGGTTTGATGTCACACTTTGTCATTAAAAAAAACAATCGTGGTGGTCATTCTCATAATATTTATGAGATGACAAGGATGTTTTCCATCCCTTAAGAAGAAGAAGCCCATCAAACAAATAAGAGTAAATATTCTTCAAAACATCTTATAAAATATCTAATAATTTTGTATACCAAAAGGGAAAAGAATAAATATTGTGGAATGTAAATTTTATGTGTGAAGAGGTTAATGGCATTGGTATGGTTGGTTATTGATAGTAAGCTATATCAACCATCCATTACAATGTTCCATGTCAATGGGAAAGTCTTAAACATGTGAACCACATGAAATGCTAAAGTAATGGCATATTGTAGGTGGGAGATGATAACCACCTTTAATCGTCAAGTGGTATGACGACTGTCTATCATCACCTAGTGATATGACCGATCATTGGCCTGTTCATAAGTTGCTCCAACATAACAATTGTGTTGAACAATATTTATCCTTGCCCTATCAAAATCCACTTTGAACATAAGAATAGTGAGATAGTCATCTTATATTTTATAATCGAACATGGGAATTATTTACTTTGAAAATTGCTCAAAGTGAAGTTAGGGGAGATGAAGATTTTAATTTTAAGAATTTCAACTATTATTCTATTTAGAGTGCCAGTCAACTCGATGGAAATACCTTTCACTCATATACTTGGGTCAATGTCATACTTTGTGGTTATGAAAAAATTGTGATTGTTATTTACATGATATTTACGATGATATTGTTGTTTATTGTAACATACACAATCCCCATTTTAATTAATGCATAATGTAGATATGAATGTGGCCATGACCAAGTGATGTAATATGCAAAATGTGGTTTCTGAATTTTAATAAATATAATGTGATGCCAGTTGATAGGAATATGGACATAGATGGGGGTTGTTTAATCCAAAAGAGAGAGGGGAATGCTTGGGTGTGTATAAGAGGGGCCCAAGGGTGAAATGGTTTGTGGGTATTAAGCCAAACCCATATTTCTGAATTCTATTATCTTTTTAGTCAACCATATATTTTTTGTTTGAGTGTATGAGAGTCCAATCATTTAATACTTGTTAGAGGGTGGGTGTAGAAGTCACATCCCATAGTTATTGGAAGCATGGGGCTGAAGTACAATCAACACTAGGCAGAGTGAGCAATTAATTGTCTTGGGAAAATAGAGGAAATTTGTATGGGGAGTATAGAGAATTTTTCACATTCAGTTTTGGCAGGAACAACAAGTAGAGAGCAGGGAAAAAAGGGTTAGAGTTTAAGCTATTATTAGGTTTCTTTTTAATTCACTGGATAACCATATCAAGGTAGGATCACTGAGAAATACAAAATCACAAGAGACACATCATTTATCGTGGAAAACCCTCATGGGGAAGAAAACCCAACAAAACCTTCCTTAATATAGATAGCCAATACAATGCCAAGAGAATAAACCAAACAATACAAAAAGTCCTCTCCCAAGTAGTGCGTCTCTCTCTCTCTTCTTCTCCAATTGCAGCTCCAAACTTGTGCTCTGATGAACAAGTGAGTGAGTGAACAAATGAGGCGTTGGCCTTTCTTATTTATACAATCTGGCAGGTGCTGAGCTGAGGTGTCTTTCACTAGCAGGGACAACTTCTCATTCTGGGCGGTTATAACCACTTTAATATATTTTGGGGGCCGACTTCTCATTTAGCATATTACAATTAGGGTTTGACCAATCCACAAAAGGGGATTTGGTCATTTACAATGCCCGACATGATCAATCCACAAAAGGTGATTGAGCTAATGAATAACACATCAACAATAAAATAGAATACTCTTTGTAGTTACAATATTTCAACACTCTCCCTTAACAAGAAGGGTATTCTACAACAACATCAGGTGAGAGAGAGGGCAACAACATTAACAACATATTGGAACATTGACTGACATATCTATAAATCATCGGAAGTTTTTCTCATCATCATCATTCACAACATGGAGCTGGAGTAGCATCATCATCCTCATCAACATGAGGCTGAAGTAATGTTGTCATCTTCTTTATCATAGGCTAAAGTAATATCATCATCTTCAACATTAAACCTAAAATAACATCATCGTCATCATCTTCAACAAGAATCTAAAGTGGCATCATCAACATCATCTTTAGCAAGAAGCTAAAGTGGCATCATCAACATCATCTTTAGAAAGAAGCTAAAGTGGCATAATCACCATCATCTTCAGTAAGAAGATGAAGTGGCATCAACATCTGCATCAACATGGATTAGTATAACACTAATACATCATCATCATCAATAGAAACAACAACACAACACAAAGGCTGGAGCATCATCAACATTAGCAGTAGGCTGCGAGTCTTCATTATGAGGCTGGCATCACAACACGAGGCTGGCACATCATCACAACACGAGGTTGGCACATCATCACAGCACGAGGTTGGCATGGAATCAACACGAGGCTGACATCACAACACTAGGATGGCACATCAACATAGGACGAGGCTGGAACATCATCAACATGAAGCTGGCATCACAACAATTAAGTTGGCACATCTACACAACATGAGGCTGGAATATCATCAACACGAGACTGGCATCACAACAATTAAGCTGGAACATCATCACAACAATTAAGATCGCACATCAACACAAAAATTAAGCTGACACATCATCACAACAATTAAGTTGGCACATCATCACATCAATTAAGTTGGCACATCATCACAACAATTATGCTGGCACATCATCACAACAATTAAGCTGACACATCATCACAACAATTAAGTTGGCACATCACAACAACATCAACACGAAGCTGGAAATATTTAGCACTAAGCTGGCATCACAACACTACTCCCCCTTTCGAGGGAGGTCCTTTCAGACTACACCAAGCTTTTCTCGAAAGTACTCAAACTTTACACAAGATAGAGGCTTGGTCAACACATCAACAACATGTTCATCCATGCTAACATACTGGAGATTTATGGCTCCTCTCTACACCATATCACGGATGAAGAGATACCGAATCTCTATGTGCTTCGACTCATCATGGAACACATGGTTCTCCATCATCTTTATACAACTTGGTTATCACATATAATCATGGTTGTTTCCATCTCCAGATCAAATAGATCTATCAACAACATCCAAATCCATATGGCTTCACAACTGGCGGAACATGCAACAATGTATTCTGCTTCTGTCGTGCTGAGAGCAATAATTGATTGCTTCCTCCTCTGCCATGAAGTCATTGCTGACCTCAGACTAAAACAACATCCTAAAGTGCTCTTTCTACCAGAAACACTTCCAGCTCAATCTGAATCGGTGTAACCACTCAGTCTGAAGCCATGATCTCTAGTATAATAGAGACTAAAATCCAACGTATCGTTAAGGTATCTCATCATGTGTTTTGCAACAACAATGTGAACACGTCCGGGTTCTACCAGATACTGACTCAAGGAAAAACACATATCTAGCCTTCTATTCGTCAGATACATCACTGAACCAATAAGCTGTTTGTATAGAGTAGCATCAACCATTTCGGATGAGGTATCTACCAGGATCTTCAACTTTGTTTCCATGGGTGTGTACATGGATTTGCATTTCAATATGTCAACCCTTTTTTAATTTTAACATCATACTTCCCTTGGTTAAGGAAGATCTTCTCTATGCTCTACCAAACTTCAAGACCTAAGAGATAATGCATTTAGGTCTTCCATCAAACTCTGTGGCGAGATTCTTCTGCAATAGGTGATGAGATTGTCTTCATCTTGTCAAGGATACATCATCTACATATAGTAGTAACATCACTGGCTCATCATTAATAACCTTGAGATAAAGGTTAGAATCAACTTCACTCTTTGGTAAATCCCAAGCTCTTCAGGAAACTGTAAATTTTTCCATATCAAGCTCTGGGAGCTTGCTTCAATACGTACAGATCCTTCTTCAACTGGCATACAAGAGTCTTTCTATCTTCAATCTTCAAATCAATTTTTCTCATTACATTGTACCAATCTGGTACACTTGCTCAGCTGTAACTCAATCATGTGCTAGCTCTATGTGCTTTCTGCAAAGCACTTGTCTGTCTCATTGTCTGGGAGTATGTCCTCTACTCTCTCTGCAACTATTCCTTCTGGAACTGGGACTCTGCACCTGCACCTGCTCTAAATCTGAGAATGGTTGCTCCATTCTCATTATGACTACTGAAATCAGGGAGTAACTCCTCTACTCCATCACGACAACAACTTCATTTGGAACTGAGAGTGGCTCAATATATGATACTGAAGGTAGCTCTTCTTCTTTCATGGAGGTAACTCTATCTTTTATTGTAGTCATGTCTCCATGACCCAACTAATGTAATGCACCAACTGCCACTCAAATTTAAATATGGGGATTGCTCCCCCTGCATCTCATACTATATATGAATCATGGTTGTTCTGGTTGTCTTCATAAATATTGGAACCATTTCTTCAATTACTGGAGTAAGTGTCTCATCATAGTTTTCTCCCTCTTGTTGGGAGAATCCTCTAGACACACATCAAGATTTGTACATCTGCAACATGCTTGATCTGTATAGATCAATCTTGAAAGTCAATACTGACTTCTCTTCTAGTCTCACGGAATAATCCATATCCTAGTCTTTCTGACTGGCTTCTTTCTATGTTATTGAAACAAGGGAATCTTCCCAAGAGATTTCATATCTCCTAGAAGTTTTCGAAGCTACGATATAGTCTTCTCACGACATCTGTCTACCAATCCTGGAAGTTGTCTCTTCATCTAATCCTTTATGAGATCAGGCTTACTCTCGATTTCTCCTGAGTCTACAAGGACTTCATCATATCTTATAGGGTATACTTGGTGTTGAATACCAAGTCTAAATATGAAACACAGAGTCATGCCTCAAACGAGTTATGTTGCCCGTCAAGGTGGCTTCATTAACCTTTGAACAATTCTGCTGAGAGTTCTTTTTCTAATGTTCGGTCATCTTTGGAGCCTTCTTCTCCTTTCAATCAATCTTCATATGAGATACTCTGAATCTCGAAAATATAGCTTCTCCTTCATCTTCTTTGGTACATGAGTGTATATGTTCATGTACATCGTCTGCTTCATGTCTCATATAATATGTTGGTTTCTGCAACCTTCACTATATCTTTCTCAGGGTTATCACCTGTGACCTGAAACAAGGTCAACAAAACAACAAGAAAGAATAATACTCTTTTTGATAATAGTAGATAAAGCAATAGCACGAATAATCATCACAGTAGCTCCTTTAGAGCTATCACTTATGGCCTGCTTGAAGCAAAGATCAAAAGTAAGAAATATAATACAAAATGAGGTCAACAGTCTTATAGTGTTGTGATCAAACATTCCTCCATGGCAACCTGGAACTAACACAAGAGGTTTCTCCTAGAGGAGATGTTAGTTGTATTAGGCAAATAATTACATCAAGCATTTATCTCAATATGCTCACATGCTACCAAGTATAATAATACTTTTCAAGGACTACTATATCAACTATAGTGTTTACTTGTAAATGGGTAGTCATCAACTTGTCAAGTGCAACTTTGAATCTTATCAACTTAATTAATCAAACCTGGAACCTGGAGACTTGTCCTCAAGAATGAGTGTGCTGCTTTTCTTCCAAGTCTCCTTCACTCAATATGACGAGTGCTTTCTTCAACCTGTCTTCTTGTACTAAGACAATATGCTATCTTGACAGAAGGTTGGGTTAGAGAATAAACTCTATGATCTCAACTTTAATCCATCTAATACCTTGACTTTAATTTTGACCAAAGGTTAGTATGATGGTCATAGCTTCAACATGCAATCTAGATCAAAATATTGTCATAAAAAATAGATGCATATCAGAATAATCAAACCTAGGTTGCATTATTCCTCTGAATGTGTTGGATCTTGAGATCCTTTTGGATCTATTGCAAGAGATCCCTTCTCCCGCAAATACCCTTTAAAGCTTAACAATTTAAACATATGTGAGTACATACCTCAGATGACATTTGCAGGTAGTGGCACCATCTGGTAGAAACGATGATAATTACCATCCCCTTTTAAAACTTCAAGGGTGACTGCAAATGGTACTGCAGCTGATTCTGAAACTGCAACTGTAACTTAGGGTTTTATGAGGAAACCCTAAATTTTCAAACTTCAAGTTTTGAAATTCTGATCCAGGGGATAGATGCGCTGAGCTGAGGCGAGTAAGTTGGTGCAGTCAGATTTATGAAAATCCAAATTTTACCCCCTTAAACTTGACTAACATATTTCTGGACTAGTGCTTCTGGTGCTTCTGGTTTTCTGGTACTTCTGGTGCTTCTGGTTTTCTGGTACTTCTAGTTTTTTGGTACTTATAGTACTTCTAGTACCGATGAAAACTAGTGTTTCACTTTCTGGGAGATCTACCCACTGAAAAGGTGCATTGAAGGTGCCAAAGAATTCCTTGGGTTAGGGTGCAATTTTTTATATGGTTTTGAGGCTAAAAATATTCTTCAATAAAAAGCCCTAATTTTCATGTACGACAACAATGACGTTTTTCTTCTTCTTGTGAAAGATTCTCTCTTCAGCTTAGCTTTGATACCATGTTAGAGTTTAATCTATTATTAGGTTTCTTTTCAATTCACTAGATAACCATAACATAGATAGGATCACTTAGAAATACACAATCACAAGAGACACATCATTTATCTTGGGAAACCCTCATGGGGGAGAAAATCCAGTAAAAACTTCCTTAATATAGATAGCCAATACAATGCCAAGAGAATAAACCAAACAATACAGAAATTCCTCTCCCAAGTAATGCGCCTCTCTCTCTCTCTTCTTCTCCAACTGCAACTCCAAACTTGCGCTTTGATGAACAAGTGAGTGAGTGAACAAATGAGGCATTGGCCTCTCTTGTTTATACAATCTGGCAGGTGTTGAGTTGAGGTGTCTTTTCATTGACAGGGTCGACTTCTCATTCTGGGTGGTTATAACCACTTTAATATATTCTGTGGGCCAAATTCTCATTTAGCATATTACAATTAGGGTTTGACCAATCCGCAAAAGGGGATTTGGTCATTTACAATGCTCGACATGATCAATCCATGAAATGGGATTGATCTAATGAATAATACATCAATAATAAAATAGAATACTCATTGCAGTTACAATATTTCAACAAAAAGAACACCAGAACTAGGGTAAGAATGCTGGGAGAATTCTAGAGCATGATGGAGCGTTTTGGAGCTGGAAATTGAAGAGACGGGTTGTCAGGCCTGAAGAGTGAGCTCCTATGTGAGTTGCACTGCAACAACAAGTATTGTTGTTGTTTTCTTGGCAGTGATTTTACCTTGAGTTCCCAACAAAGAGATTCCTAACTATAGGTTCCAGAGAGACCTTGATAAATGAATAGGATGCCTGATGGACTGAGAGCAGTGAACAGGTACATTCCTTGGGTTGGGCAAGTCAAGAGGAATAGAGCTGGAGGAAATTTAGGATAGTTGTAGGAGAATACTAGTGAGTTGTGAGATATTGAGTTGTGAGGGGACTGTGAGAGGTGCCCTTCTTTTTTGGATTCCTAGCCCCAGCTCTGGGATGACTTGTTGTTGAGATCTGGAACAACAAGTCTATGGTTCGGTGGAACATCCTTCCCAAGCAGATGGTTGCACAAAATTTCGTTTAAAGATAAGTGTTTATCTATTATCCAAGTTTCTTATGATTCTTATGGTTGTGCATTTTACTCTGTGAATGAGAATGGTTTTATGTGTTGTTGTTAGGCCAGGGATGGAAAAAAGTAACTCCGCACTTGATGGTCATTGTGTTAGCTTGTAGCTCATTAAATAAAAAAATATATGACCATTGGTATTCTCCAACAAACGAATCTTCTTATCACCTATGACTCTTGATATGTACATTATAGTTACAATAACACAATCCCAAGGATTGCATGTCCNCCCCCCCCCCCCCCCTTAATCCGAAGGGGTGTGTGTGAGTCCAAGCATCATTATCAATTTCTCAATTTTTTCTCTTCTATGCGCTTTGGTGAAGATGCATGCAATTTTCTCATTTGGGAAATAATGTCTTAAGTCAATAGTCTTGGCCTCGACATGATATTGAATCAGGTGATACTTTGTGTTGATGTGCTTTGTTCGGTCATGGAATCTGGGATTCCTGGCCAATTTGATTGCATAAGTATTGTCAACTAGAAGAGGAGTAGAGTTCACTTGTTTCTCCTGCAAATCTTCAAGTATTTTCCTGAGCCACACAATCTCTTTTGTCACTTTTGTAATTGCCACATATTCTGCCTCTGTTGTGGAATTTGCTGGAATTGATTGTTTGCGTGATCTCCAAGAGACAAATATTAATCCAAGACTCGTGAGATAGCATGAAGTTGATACTCCATTTTCCTTATCTTCGTCAAATTCTAAATCATAATATTCGATCAAGTTGAATTCATCCACCTTAGAGTACCTGAGTACAAAATCTTGAGTTCCTTTCAAGTATTTCATAACTCTTTTTGCAGTAGACCAATGTCCTTTACAAGGATTTTGCATGAACCCGGAAAGAATCCCAACAATAAATGAAATGTCTGGTCTGGTGGTAGTAAGATAGATAAGACTTCCCACAAGCTGTCTACACTTGGTTGCATCCTCAAATCCATTCCCTTCTTTTGATGTGAGTTTCAAATTTTGTTCCATTGGAGTATAAACATGATTGCACTCAACCATGCCAAACTTGTTCAATAGTTCTCCAATGTACTTCTTCTAGGAGATGAATATGTACTTTGGATTTTGTATCACTTCAATGCCCAAATAGTAGTGAAGATGTTCCAAATCTGTCATCTGGAAGCCTTTATTCAACTCTTTCTTTATGGATGCAATGTAGTTCTCATTGTTCCCTGTTATCAAGAGATCATCTACATATACTATAAGATATACAATAATTTTTCCAACTTTATGGACAAACAAAGTTGCATCGTCAAGATTGAAATGCTTGAAATTTAATTTCAGAAGATGCTTAGTTAACTTTTCATACCATGCTCGTGGTGCTTGTTTCAAGACATATAAGGATTTGATGAGATTGCATACCTTATGTTCTTGTCCCTTCATAACAAATCTTTCAGGTTAAGACATGAACACATTCTCTTTCAAGTCTACATTCAAGAAAGCAGTCTTCACATCCATTTGATGAATTTTCCATCCATTTTGTGCTACCATAGAAAATAGAGCGTGGATGGTAGCCCATTTTGTTGTGGGGGAAAGAGTCTTCTCACAATCAACACCTTCTTTATGTGAAAATCCTTTTTCCATGAGCCTTTCTTCATGCTTGTCAAGTGAGCCATATGATCTGTACTTGTTCTTTAATACCCACTTGCAGTCGATTGGTTTGGTTCCAAATGAAGGATCCACCAACTTACATGTCCCATTTTTTATGAGAGCATCATATTCTTTCTGCATGGCTTCTTTCTATTCATCATGAGAAGTGGCTTCTTTAAAGGAAGTTGTTTTATGTTTATTAGATAAAGTCAACTCACAATCATATGAAACATCCATGTCATCTACATCACCCAAGTTTGAATTATCCACATTACCTCCATCTTGTTTTTAGGACAATTTAGTTCTTGTATTTCCGATCTCATCGGGATGAACACTTTCAAGTGTTTTTGTGAGCTATTTTGGTGGAACTTTCCTAGATGGTCCAGGTTTCTCAGCAGATTGAGATGGTGATGAGTTCTCATCAAGCCTAAACTTTTCAATCCTCTCGATCACATCATCCAACTAAACCTCAGGTTTTGATGAAGCGACATGAACTTCTTCATGGGGGGAAGATGGTGCTTCATAAGGAGATTCCAGATATTGACCCGAGATAGGGATCCCCCCTTCAAGATGTGGAATCTCATCATAAAATTCATGGTATGTCTTTACACGAGTGAATATGTCTAGATGATCAAGCTGCCTCTTAACAATTTTGTCTTTCTTGGAGGATTTAATAAAGATTACATATCTAGAAAGGATGAATTTCTTGTATGTCTCATCATAAAGATGATACTCCTTGGTGGTATTTGAGTACCCCAAGAAGATGCACTTCCAACTCTTGGCATCAAGATTGCATGTTTTCTCCTTAGGAATCAAGGCATAGGAGGTGGAACCAAAGACCCTGAGATCCCTCACCAAAGGAATGTGTCCATAACACATTTCATATGGAGTCTTGTTTTTAAGAACAAGAGATGGACACCTGTTTTTGACATAAACTGCACATAGAACTGCATCAACCCAAAACATCAATTTAATAGACTTGAAAAGCATCATGGAACAAACCATATTAAGGAGTGTCTTGTTCATTTGTTTAGCCAAACCATTATGTTGGGGATTGTATGGAACTTTGGTTTGATGTTTGATCCCATGTTGGATAAGGTAGGTTTCAAATTCATTAGAAGTATATTCTCTTCCATTATGAGTGTGAACAGAGTCAATACGAGACTAAGCTTCAATTTAAATCTATACATGAAAATATTTAAATGTTTCAAAAGCTTGGGATTTATCTTTCAACAAGTACACCCAACACATCCTGGTGTAATAATCAATATAAGTCATGATATATTTGTTTCCATTTGTAGAAGGAACGAGCATAGGGCCGCACAAATTAGAATGAATCAGTTCTAGTTTTATGCATGCTCTGGAAGTGGAATCATGAAATGGTTGTTTGCAATGTTTTCCAAGGATACAAACATCACATTGTTTCAGTTTCATAGGAATATAAACAAACCAGAAACACCAAATAAACAAAGACTATCGTAATTGATATGACCAAATCTAGCATACCACAAAAGACTAGATGGCATTATACCCGATTCATGATGAGAGAGGTATGCAATTGTTGGGCCCTTCATTTTTGGTTAAAAGGGAACCTGTAGGGAGAATGCTTCCGCAGATTCACAGATCCGATATTCACCAGTAGTGGGAGAGAAATTGTGATGCCTTCATATGGAAAGAAGCAGAGCTGAGAAGAAAATATGTGAAAGATACACGAGAGGTTGTCTTTTATTCAGAAAGATGGAGTGACCACTACGAGATATTCTGGGTTAAGTTCCCGGAAGAACTTTTCCACTGGATAGATAAGATCCAAGAAGCTCCGGAATTCCAAGAACGAGTCAAGAAGACCTGCGCTTGGGATATAGAAAAGATCTCAACACTTCATCGACTGGATTGTCCGTTAACGCGAACAATCGATTTTCGGGTCAATACAACATTAGAAGGATACATTGTCGAGTTTGTAGATGAGAATCATCAATATTTTTCATGGGAAGAAGTAGATTTCAATAAAGATGCAAGGGGAAGACTGTTGAGAGAAATCCCCATGTGGATTAAGGTTTTCTTGATGGAAGAGGGGATGTTGACTATGTCCCTAACTGAGATGGCAGCGTAAACACCCTCGCTTGGGGTGGGGTGAGTTTGGGGTGGAGTCATGGTGTAAGAGAGTGGAGGGGTTCTTTGAAAAATGAGGGAGCAACAAGAAATGGACTCAAGAGATGAGTCGGCCTTGAAAAGAGCCGCCATAGTTGAGAAGTGGTGGCGCGGTAAGATCAAGAAAGCAGTAAAACAATCTGAGAAGTTGTGAAAAGAAGTCAAACCAAGAGAAGTCGAGGAAGGACAGATGGAAGAGTTGCGGAAGATGAGAAGACAAGAAAGACTGGCCAGTCAAAGATTAAATGAGAGAGAAGCGTAGAGAGAAAGAAGTCCCCAAGAGGGTGGACAAGAAGAAGAAGGTGTAGAAGCACGGGAAAAGGAAGTCGGCATGGATCTTGAAGAAGAAAGAGAAGATTCAAAACCGATGCCAGGAAATATAAGGAATTTGGATGAAGAGATCGCTCCAGAAGATGAGAACGAGATCCCCTAGATCAAAGAAACCTGCCCCGAAGCCAGTGGCACCAGCCCTGAATCACCCATTCCCTAAGTGTCTTCTATACAAGTGGTAAATTCTATACTACCTTCTTATGCTATTCATGTTCCATTACACTCAGTTAGTCAATCACAACCGAGAAGCGCAAATACTGGGAGGATACTTGGATCCCCTGGTAGATCGCAACCAGGACCGTTAGGTTTTATCTTGGTAGAAACAGTAATATCAACAATGGATGGTAACATGGGAGGTTTGATTACTTGATACCCAAAATTTTGGGGTAAGGGAGACGAGGATGTTGAGCACCATTGGTTCTTATGTGAAGCAATATGGAGGTCTAGAGGGACTCTGGATGCGAATAAATTAGTCTAGTTCCAGACTACCTTGAGAGGTCGTGCTCTCAAATGGTACATGAAGACAATTGAGCCAGGAGCACCAAGAGTGCAAGGTCAAGCGTTCACACTTCACCAAGTACGGACAAAGTTCACAGCGGAGTTTAAGCTAGCTTAGTGAGAACAACAAGCTCTATTTGAGTTGCGCGAAATTCAACAAAGGGAAGGTGAATCGACCTGGGAATATAGCCAGAAGTTAAAGATGTTATAGGGAGGTTAGCGCATTTGATACATGAAGAACATTAAAGAGAATGGTATATCTAGGGATTGCTACCTCTGACACAGATTATGTTAATGCAACAAGGGATAGCCACTTTGATAGATGTCTTGGAACAATCGATGAAGATTGAAGCCATGGCATGATATCTGGGGAGCCTGAGAGTGACCAGACCCCCAACAGATGCAAATTTGGCACAACTACAAGGAAAAATATCAGCGCTCATAGAAAATATTCAAGAATTCACGATACCCAGACCAGGACGACCGCAAGTCTGGTGTATTGGATGTTACACAGAAGGACATTTGGTGAACGAATGTCCACGGGTGAGGGGAATGTGACCTCCTCAGAATCCGATGGGACCCTCACCGAGACCCATGGGAGGAGTTGCGCAGGTATCCTTGAATTTACCATTCCATACCCCAACCCCGTATCATGCTTTTCCAGGTAATCAAGCAAAGCCATCAGTTGAGTATTGCGACATTTTTCAAATCCATAGGCATGGGCCAAGACAATGCCAAATTATTCAGAAGTATTCAACAGTACCGAATACTGTGCATTGTGAGTTTTGTGCATCTACCACACATGCTATGGACATTTGTAAAGCATTGGATGCACTTGCAGACAGACTGGATCGAACATCATTCAGGGTGAATGAAACCCATCAGGGAACGTGAAGAGGTTGAGGAGGTGGAGCTGGAGGAGACTTCAAAGGAGGAAGAACCTAGGGAAGAGGACCAAGTAGATGCTATACCTATGATGAGCAAGGACACATGGCTAGAGATTGTCCTCACCCAAGGCGGTCATGGTTCTCTCACTGCATAACCAATGGGAACACAATTGAAGACTGCCCAGAACTAATTATGAAATGGGAAGATTGAGTACGCCAACGAGGAACTAATCTCACCAGTTCAGAGATAAAGAGAGTCATTAAAGGACAACTACCCAACCTGAATATCGTTACTCGAGGCGGGGCAAAGATCGGCGCAGATGCCGATAATTTACCTCAGATCCAAAAAGCAACGCCTAAGGAGGACATGTATGACCCTATTAAACATAAGTTATTCTTCAAAAATGCAATAGAATTATTCAGAATATCCCTGGCCCTGATATGCAAGAAAAAACCCCTCAGCCTATCAATTATCCTAGAATCGCGCAAGTCCTTGCTTCACCCCCTGCACCCCAAAACCCTGTAATTTCGATGAGACAACCCGAACAACCACAAAATGTAGTTTACCTTTGGTTTCAGCTATTTTCTGGTATTCTTGGGAATGACTAGTTGACATAAAAGTTGCGCAATGCCCTGTACCTAGTCCTAGGAATTGAAGAATCTCTAGAAACTAGAATAATGACTAATCTCCCTGAGAAGAATGCTCAAAGAGTGCAAAGAAGGAAAATATGAATTGGAAAAGAGTTTAGATTAACATCCCAATTAGATGAGTTTGAGATTAAGGATGGTATGTTAGATCTAGGATATGATGTTAATATACTGCCTAAAAAGACTTGGGAAACTTTAGGAAAACCCAGTTGCATATTCCCCATTCCAGTTAAGAATGGCCAATCAATATTGTATTTTTCCAATAGGAAGACTAGAGAATGTGGAAATAGATGTTGCGAGAATGAAGACTGTAGTTGATTTTGAGGTGATCGAAATCATGGGGGATAAGGACCCTTATCCTGCACTACTTAGTATTGATTGGGCTTATGACAACTATGCAGTGATTGACCTAAAGAGAGACATTATGACATTTGAGGCAGACGGAATAAAAGTGGCTCAACCCTTGGATCCATATGTAGGCCCTCGATACACAGAGTCAACAGACAACAATATGGAGGGAGAATACTTAGATCAGTTGTACATTGTAACTGCATGAACAAGAGAAGACTACATAAATCATGTTGTTTATGGATCGATAAGTTGGAGGAGCATACAATCAGCGAATGAAGATTCATAATTGGCATTTGACAGTTGGCAACAAGGTTCACATGAAATATTTTCAAGAATATGCGTAACTATCAGAGAAACTAGATGGGCTGGAACCGAGGTCAGAGAACACCCGATATACAATGGTACCTCAAAACTTGACAGTTTTCTGGTCGGCATGGAAGAAAAGATAGCATAGGATCAAAGGATCTTAGTTTTGGACTTATCCCTCTAGGACACCCCTTCCAGATGGTGGACTAATAAAAAAATCCTTAGTGGATAACTGGGATGATGTTAAGCAAGCTATCTGATATAGATTTCAAGATAAGGAGCATCTGGAATCAGAGATGCGAACAGATTTCCAAGTTGCGTAACTGTTCAATGGACAGTTTGATCCTAAAGCACATATTGAACAATGCGTGAGACAGTGGAAAGTTGCAAAAATACCATCTCGCTTATGGGTTCAAGTATTTCCCCATTCATTAGGTCCAATTCTGAAAGCTTGGTACATGCATGAAGAAACCAAAAGGTAGATCAGTGACTGGAAAACGTTGGCAGATCAATTTTGCAAGGACTTCTTGTTTACAAGTAAGTACCCTAAGCTTAAAGTAGTTCTGCAAAGAATTAGAGAATTCCTTTTTATCGATGTTGGTGAACGAAAAATAGGCCTAGTGGTATGTGCAAAGCATATCCAAGAACTTCGGTCTAACCTTCACCTAGACTCAGACAAGAGACCTATAGAATGCTATAAGATTGAGAAGGATTTGGAAAACCTGGATGATTTAGAAGAATTGAGAAACTTATCCATTAAGGAATCAGAAGGAAGCAGAGAAATCCATAACATTATACCCAACCAGACCAATGGTTCTTATAATTATCCATTGAAGTTGTTTAAAGTCAATATAGGAACTACAGAGAAACCTAAGATAGCTATGGTGGGATATTAGTGGGATGAACAAACTAGCCAAGAAATACATAGCATGTTGCGGGAGTATGAGGACTTGTTCCCAAAGACATTTTCAGATCTAAAAGGGATTAAAGGAGCTATGGGGGAGATGAAAATTGAACTAAAACCACGATCAAAACCTATAAGGCATAGACCATATCGCCTTAACCCCAGAGTGAAAGAGAAGGTTAAGAGGGAAATAGACAAGATGTTGGAGGTTGGACTCATTTTTGCAGTAGAAGAAGTAGAATGGGTTAGCCCAATAGTCATCCAGAGCAAGAAAGGCACATAGGACATTAGGGTCTGTGTAGACTACATAACCCTTAACTCTCCCTGTGCGCATGACCATTTCCCAACACCTTTTACTGATGAGGTGCTAGAACAGGTTGTGGGGAAAGAATCATACTCATTTACAAATGGATTTTCGGGATATCACCAAGTAAGGATTTTTGAAGAAGACAAAAATAAGACCACATTCATAACAAAATGGGGATCATTTGCATATAATGTGATGCCATTCGGCCTAAAGAATGCCCCTGTAGTTTTTTCCCGTATTGTAATAGCATCCTTTCGAGAATTTATTCACAAGTTTATAGAAGTTTATATGGATGATTGGACGGTATACAATCTGCTCAAAGAACATGTAGCGCTGCTACGTCTGATGTTTGATAGATGTAGAGAATTGCAGATATCCTTGAATCTCAGGAAGTGTATCTTTTGTGTGCCACATGGAATTTTTTTAGGCCACATAGTATGTTGAGAAGGAGTAATGGTAGACCCAGCCAAAGTTGTGGTTATTGTGAACATGCCACCGCCTACGAGTGCTAAGTAGTTGCACTCCACGTTGGGGCACATAGGGTACTATCGCAGATTTATTAGAAGATATGAAAACATTACTGCACCTCTGGAAAATATACTAAAGAAGTCAGAAGTGTTCCAGTGGACACCAGAGTGCAATAAATCATTTGATATCCTGAAAGAAAAACTCAACACAACACCTATTCTGATATTTCCAAACTGGGAAAATGAATTTCATGTACAAGTAGACGCATCAGGTATTTCCCTGGGAACCATCTTAGTGCAACCAAGAGATGCAACCATGGATCATCCTATCTATTTTGCTAGCAGGAAGTTTTCGCAAGCTGAGTGCAACTATACAACCACAGAAAGGGAGGGTTTAGCTATGATTTACGCTCTGCAGAAGTTTATACATTACTTGTTAGGCTCTCATTTTAAGTTCTTTATTTATCATTCTGTGTTAAAATATCTAGTTAACAATCATGTTCTGGAAGGAAGAATTTGTTGATGGTTGTTACTGTTTCAGGAATTTTCATTTGAGGTGATCATTAAACCCGGAAGATCCGACGTGGGGCTTGATCACCTATCTAGATTAGAGTCAGGAGAAAGCGGCGGAGCATTCGATGATCAACTCCCAGATGCAGACCTGTTCCGGGTTGAGGCCATACCAGAATACTTGGAAGACATAGAAGTCTTCTTAAGTACAGGGGCCTGCCCAGAAACATGCTCTGCAACTCAGAAACGTCATATGGTAGTTAGAGAAGCGGACTAGCAATTGCGACGCAATTGTATAAGTTGGCCCTAGATAATATCCTCAAGAGATGTGTCTTATATCATGAAAGACAAGACATACTGTGGGAGTGCCACAATGGAGTTGCGGGAGGCCATGTTGGAGGAAAGGCGACTGCGCAGAAATTCCTCCAAGCTGGATTATGGTGGGCCACGCTCTTCAAATATGCAAAGGCATATGCTAGATCTTACGATGTCTGTCAAAGAGTGGGCAAGCCATCACGAAGAGATGAATTGCCTCTTCAGCCAGTTCGATCTCTACAACCATTTGAGAAATGGGCAGTTGACTTCATTGGGCCAATCAACCCCACAATTGAGCATTCAAAGGCCAGGTATATTATCACCACAATTGATTACCTTACCCGTTGGGCAGAGGCAACAATTGTCTAGGATTGCTCGACCGATACTGCTACCAGGTTCATTTTTTTAAATATTATCACTCGGTTTGGATGTCCTAGGAGTCTAACCAGTGTTCAGGGTGGTCATTTTATCAGTAGTACAATAACAAAGATTACATCAGATTTCTTGATCCAACATCATACAAGTATCCCCTACCATCCGCAATCCAATGGAACAATAGAAGCATTTAACAAGATTCTAGAGAGAGTATTAACAAAGGTTTGTTGCGCAAACAGGGAGGATTGGGATGATAGAGTCCCTACAGTTTTATGGGCTTACAGAACAACCACAAAGAAACTCCACATGTATACTCCATTTCGACTAGTCTATGTGAAAGAGGTTGCGATACCTGTAGAATTCATTACCTTGAGTCTATATATTTCACATATTACACACATGTTAGAGGATGAACCAACTGCACAGAGGCTTATGGAAGTGCAAGAACTTGAAGAGACTAGGTTTTTAGCACAATTTCATCAATCGGTTGAGAATGCAAGGCAGAAAGCTTGGCATGAAAGACACATTAAGACTAAAGCATTTGCGCAAGGAGACAAGGTCCTACTTTATGACAATCAATACCACAAACATCCAGGCAAGTTGTGCATGCATTGGTTGTGACCATTTATAGTTGTGAAGATCCAACCTTCTGGAGCAGTCAGACTGACACAACTGGATGGTATACTTCGGCCATGATGGGTGAATGGCGCTCGCCTAAAACCTTATATGTCTCAGAACTGAGCTAAAGGACTATAGCTCTAGTCCAAAGGAACATGTATAGTAGTTAGATTTGAGTTTTTTTGCAATTTTTGTGAATTCAATTAATAAAGTCGAAGAGTGCATTGTTGCACCGCGACATGTAGTTCATTTTTTTGTCTAAGTGTTGTTTTGATGCAGAACTACTTACTCAGCAGGGTAGGATCAAAAGAGCCACAAATCTATTAATGACAATGATTAAATATGACAGGGACCCCTTTTGTGGTCGGAGGGAGAGTTAATTCAGACACAATCCTAGTCCATGTGCCACACGAACCCAGTCTAGTCATAGCCTTTATTAACGCTATAGTAACCCGTCTAAATTCTGTTAAATCATAAAGTCGTGATACGCGAATATGTCATCGGTATTTGCACTAGGATTCTCAACCGTTAAACGGTAAGGTCTTAAATCAACCATGTCCCTGACCAACTTGCTCAGTAAATGCAAAGATCACCCGATAGATTTACCCCGTTAACCAGTCCCGTCGGACAACTCAGATCCAAGTTACGTCTATAGGGTTAATTATGAATAGCCTTAGCAGTTATTACATAACTTGCCAGCTAAGCCCGAGTATAAGGTTCTGTGAACTCGGTGTAAAACGCATTATTTTCTAGAGAGAACTCAATGCCTTGAGAATTCTGAATTATGCTTAAGCCTGTGAAATCCCTCGGCCATCAGTCGTGATCCCCAATCCCATTTTAGCCTGTTGAATTTGTTGACAATTCAGAATCACCATGTCGAGAGCTACAATGAGCAGAAGTGTTGTTTCGAAGAATGTAGTACCAGACGAGCCCTATGACCCCCGAGTCAAGATTGTAGGCGATCTCAAAGTTACGGTTGAGCAAGTCAAGCTCCTTGACGTCGACTTGATAGACCAGGCTCTGTTCCAGCAGATGAACATCGATGTCTTCTGGAGTGTCACTCTAGATAAATTGGTAGGAATGTAGTTTGTGCCAAAGCCAGAGTTCATTAATCTATTTAACTCTACTATTATGAACCTCAGGGATTTTCTTGTTTTCGACACCAATGGAGAGGTTGTGAGATGTGCCAAGTTTCTTATTAGCAGGGTACATGACAGAATCATGTGGTTGGATAGAAGATATCCAATTCACGCAGAGGACATTCATCAGTTGACTTGATTATCCATCAAAGGTGAGGATGTATCCAAAGGTTTTCAACGTCCCAACAAGCATGGGAAGAAGAAGGGGGAGCCCAGTTTATATGAGAGATTTCATACGCAGAGGGGGGGTGGCACAACCAATATCGACCCCATCCCACCCAAGACGGTCAGGACCACTTGTTATGTAATTGATAGCAAGGTCATGTGGTCATACTACAAAGGAGAGTGTACATTGGATGCCCTATCAATGACAGATTTTTGTGCCAATGGCGATGTATTCAACTGGTGCAGTTATTTACTAGAGGAACTCCTGGTGGCTTGCGAGGAAGCACAAGAGAAGAGAGACACTTTCACGTATGGATATTTATTAGTTGCGTTCGCTATGTTGAAGTGGACGCCACCCGCAGGAAGACCACTATCGCCAGTAGATAAGGGGCGATTGGAAAAGATGTTTGAGCCTTGGCACTCAAGGTCGAACTCAGAGAACACCGGCTTCAACAACAAAACATTCTCAAAGTGGTACAACGGGTTGCTAGACACAACACAGAGGTTGCGCATTTCGCAGGAATTGCTTATCCTCAACACGCAGAACATTACATTCAGCATGAAACGCCACCATACATTCATATGGCCAAGGCATGCCAAGCGGGAAGATTTCAACACTCGGATGATGCCATTTTACTTGGATGAGGAAGCCTTCCACAAGGAGGTTATGTCATGGCCCAGAGTAAAATGCAACCCGCACAAGTCGGGGATGCACTACTTCCTGACTATGGCACTACTGAAGAAATGGGGTCAAGAAGCAGGGGCAGGATCGAGCTCGGCCTTAGAGGAAAATAAGAAAGAGGCCATAGTACAGACAAATTCAGAGGAGGAGGAAGAAACACAACCATTGGAGCGCAATAAGAGAAGATGACCCATGTTCCCACAACTTTCAGAGCAAGCCATGTTGACATGTAAGGATGTCAACGAAATTCTCAGTGTTTCCTTCATCGGAGACCCAATGGATAAGAAACCCAGAATAGGGATCTCCCCAAGTAAGGTTTATAACCCCCAACCCATATCATCCACCGTTCCTCTCACTCGATCAGTGGATCGAGCATGTTAAGAACCAAATATCAATATAGCATAGAAAAACCTCAGAATAAGTACTCAACACCTTGAAAAAGAGATAATTTCAGATAATAAGCCTCTTCGAGGGCAAAACCTCCTTTTACCCCACATAAATGTTCACGTACAAGATGTTTCCAAATGAAAATGTCTCCTTGGTATATATAGGAGACTAGGAGGTATAAATAAAACTAATGGAATAAATCCGACATAAATAAAATAACATTATTAATGTAATATGCCCCAATTAAAGGGTAATGAGCCAATATTAGGGCTTAACATGCCCCTCCCCTTGAGACAAGTGTTGTTCGCAACACTTGAGTAACTCTGGATGCTTCTGTATAAAAGACTCATCTTCCCAAGTGGAATCTTCAGCCGGTAGTTTCCTCCATTTAATGAGATACTCTGAAATGGATCTATTCCTCAGCTGGCGAATTCTTGTGTCAGTGGTGGCTTCAGGTTCCAATATGATTTTTCCTTCCTCGTCAAGTTCTGGCAATATAGTTTGAATTGGGATCTTGTCACCTATAACCTTCTTTAAGCATGAAATGTGGAAAACTGGGTGTACTCGTGAAGATGCAGGCAACTCCAATTTGTATGCCATAATACCAATATTTTGCAACACCTTATAAGGGCCATAGTACTTTGGTGATAATTTATTATCCTTCTTGGCTTGCTTGAGGGACATCTATTTGTATGGTTGTAGTCTTAAAAACACCCAATCC
>ML808184.1:39551-55034 GCA_009831015.1 Picea engelmannii | reverse complement strand
GTTGATGAGTAGTTGACACATGATTGGTACATACTTGGTACATGGTTGGATGCACTTGTTTATGGTACAGGTTGATTACAGGTTGGTGCATGGTTGATGCACTTGTTTATGGTATAGGTTGATTACAGGTTGAGGTACAGGTTAATGCATGGTTGATGCATGGTTCAGATTTATTGGTACAAGTTTATAGCGGTATATCTCACAGTGATAGTGTGACAGTGGTTCCATCATTCTACTTCTACTTCAGGGTGGCAGGACGGGGCAAGGACAGGTGGTTGTAGCCACCTTTCGGTACATAGGCTAGAAGTTACTGGGCCAAACCTTGAATCCCAGATCCAACACAACATACCCTTTGTGTCAATTCACGACACTCCATCTTCAATGGAGATGCAAACTGTACCAAAGCCGCAAGTCCTAAGTCTTCGATGCACTCCCTCAACGACCAAGGTTGAGAGTGCTCTCGAATAGAGTGCAACTCGAGAAGATGAGGTCCAGAAAGAGACAAAGATACTAGAGGTTTAGCAGGAACCTGATATGGCATCTGGACAAGGTGCAATGTCGTTGTAGGCACAAATGGAGTTGGTACTCCAAAACCCATAGTAGTGCGCAAAGCTGATGCATCTCTGCCTGTCCAGAACAAAAGTACTAACTTTACTGCCATCGACGTTGAGGTTGAGACTTCCCTCAGGACCATCTACAAGAGAAGAGGAGGTGGAGACACCTTCAAAGAATTGAACGACCAATGGACTCCCACTGCAGGTCCGAGTACCCAGGGAGGCCACCCCTTATTTTTCTGACATCGCACAATGGCCAACAACACAATTGGTTGAGATGATTAGAGCCTCAACTGATCAATTGGAGCAGAGGCTCCAACAGACTGAAAGGGATGCAGAGTTTGCAAGGGAGGAAGTGTTGCTTTCCCAAGCACGCAAGACACAGGAGGAATACGCCAAGGTCGAGGTGGAGCATAAACTTTAAAGAGTCCAGGAGAAGATTGTCAAAACCTGGCTAAAGATAAGGAAGGAAGCACCTCAACTTTTGGAGTCCAGTTCCGCAGGAGAGCCGAAGCATCAGATCAAGCTCCTCCAGGGAGCATGGTTACAACTGGCCATTCATGAAGAAAACTTAGAAGCACAACTTGGGGAGAGCCAGCGGGAAGCAGAGCAACAACCCAGAAAGATGCAAGAGCAGATGGAGAAAGTAGTGTTGGAAGGAAACAATGCCAGAGCAACACTGCACAATGTACAAGCGAATGTACAAGGATATTTCGCGAAGTTAGCGGCTGGATGGGAATTATTGCAAGGCGCAACCAAACTGTGGAGGATGTGCGTGCATGAATATAGTTGCTCAATGAGGAAGTTGCGGTCACCATGGATCCGCTGGAGTAGAAGGAGAAATTCGATCAGATCTAGCAAGAAGACAATGAGCTGAATGCTTTGTTTGAAACACAATTAGTAGCCAAGAAGGAGTTGCGTGAATTTCGACCTGTCGTTCAGACAATGTACATGTAGATGCATCAGGCAGATGCTACAGTCGATTCGGAATGGAACTCTCTAGTCGCATCCAATCCTAAAGGATGCATTACATATGTGACTCAATAGTTTGTAGCTGAAGCCTCACTCCTTGTCAGGAAGTGGCAGGATAAAATTGGGGGTTTCCAGGAAGTTAGAAAGTGGGCCTTAGAGTTGGTCCCATAGTTGGGCCTTTCATTTGAAGAGGTGGAAAAGGAAAAAGCACAAGCAGAAGAGGAAAGCAAAGCAGATACAGAGGACAAAGGAAAGCAACAGACACTCCTAGAAGCCATGAAAGAGCCAAGGACTTGACTCGAGGGTGATTTAAGGATTGTGGTCAGAACTTGTTGGGCCCTTCGTTTTTGGTTAGAAGTTGCTCAAGGAGGACTATAGTCCCAATTTTGGTCAAACATGAGTTGCGCAAGCCACAAAGGAGCTGGACAGTGGAGCAAGCAAAGAAACATAAATGGTTTCGAAAAGGGATAGCGCAACACCAGCGAGGCAAAAACAATTACAAGAGAACAAGAACAAGAAAGCATGAGGAGTCTAAAGCCAAAATATCCCACTCATCCTATATGTATGAGATAAATATGATTGTAAAAGGTTTGGGTGTAGTTGGTTGGTTTTTGGGTTTTATCATAGATGGTACAGAGGGCACAAACATATTAAAGGTTTTGTGATTGTAACTTGTATACATTTTGGGAAAAAGGGTTGATAGAGCTCTGAGACATGAGTCTGGAGCCAGAAACTTGTAACATAGTATTGATTTGTATATTTGAGTTTATATCCAAGAAGATTTTTTGATAATATAAAAGGAAGGACCTACAATTTTGAAATATACGGTGTCATTCTGTGTTTATGATTATAAATCATCTATGTACTTTACTTATTTATGTTTGATAAGATCAATGAGTTGTCTCTGTTTACAAATGCTTCCACAACTTGATTGTCTTTGTTTCCAGTATGAATGTATTCAGATATTTTATGTGGTTAGTCTGTCTTATGCAAGATCAGGGTGAACTTTGAAGATTCTGGGAACCCACCTAAGTATTCTCCTCTCCCTTCCCTATCATCTTGTCTTGGTTGCGCTTCAGGTGAGACTTATTCTCTTCAGAGGAGATGAAAATGCCAACACTCTAGACTACTCAGTGCCTTTTGTTGGTAACCTGAGAAGGACCCTGGTTTGATCAATTCCGTGCCAACAACAACAACGTGTGTATGGGCATATGTCCCATTTAGCTTCAACAATCTTCCATCTTCCATTCTGGCAATAACAAGAATGTTATTGGAATCCTTCCTTATATCAACTTTTCCATTGATCATATAAATAGAATGGCCTTGTTTTCTGATGTGCACAAGGCACAACAAGCTCCTCTGCAGCTCATGAATAGATTACATTATGTAAAAGAAAGTTCGAGAGTCCAGGAAACTTAAGCCTGATGGTGCCCATTCCCAAAGGTTTAAGACTTGATCTATTTGCAAAGTACACTGCGCCATCTACATTGTCATCAAAGGCTTCGAAAAAATCTCTTTGAAATGTCATATGGGAGGTCGTGCTGATGTAAAAAATGCTATGGATGGCTAGTTAGAGATTTTTTTTGGAGAATATGTGTTTGTGGATTGTTTGCTACTACATGGATGGTCATTGGTAGGGTTTTGATGGATGCAATATTCCTTGAGAAAGTGGTCTCTTTTCATCTTGCGGTTTTGTTTATGAATGCATTTAAGTGTAATGTTGTTTCTCTAGTGTTGGTTGAGCATTCTCTTGGATTATTATGGAACAAACCCTTATGATCAAAGCTCTTGGAAGGTTACTAGTGAAGAATCTTCCCTTGAATTATGCTTAATATTTTAGGAGGATCTCCTAGGGTTAGTAGTTAAAAACATTAAGGTATCACACTAGAAAATCCACCATTTCTCTCCAAAGGAATCCTAAATTGACCCCATATGCCCAAAATTATAGTAGGTACTAGTCACTCTCCCAAGGAGAAAGACCCATATGCCTTCCATAAGATAGTCGGTGTGGTGGATGCACTGACAATGGATCAAAATGTGGTGATAGAGCGGGATTCTGTATGTGCAAGTGGACACTGCTAGTTATGTGGTAGTTCAAAACTCCATATCTGCAACCGGGGGGCCTCGAGACATCATCTCCTTAGTTATCCCACAAAATGGGGATAACATCTGGCTCCTACTTGGGGACATGTGCTCGTCGTAGAATGCATGAGAACCGCATGGAAACAAAAAACCATAAAATCTAGGGTGTTTCCATCACCCTTCGTCTATATACATCAAAATCTAAATGGAATTTAATCTAGAATTTTTTTTTTTAGCATTTTTTCAAAAATTTCCAAACTAAGCATTAAATCAATATGCAAGTAGATAAAACTGAAATATGAAATGCATCTAAACTATCATGGGCAATCAATATGAAAATGCAAGGAAAGCAAGATGACCTACCTAATTACCGGGGGCCTTGGGGCCTTGAAGATCAAGCGATAGGTGATGTCAGGTGAAGTTATACAACCAGTGAAACCAATTGATCATCTCGTCAAAGTATCTCCCCCTATGCTTGATTATGTAAAACAACAAAGATAAGTCAAGCATGTAATGATCATGAGAATAAATGAATATATAATCAATCACGTAATGAAACTCATGGAGATGGGTGGGAGGGAGAAAATCTTGTTGGAGAGAATATCCGTAACTCTGATCATCCAAGGAATCTTGCCTGAAGTGATAGCCACAAGCTCGATCAACCCATCTTTGAAGAGAGCTATCGAGTATAAACGATGGTTCATCTTCATTCACACACAAATATCCACTACTCATTGAAGACTAATAGGAGATGAGAGATCAAAAGAATACTGCATGGCTTCCCAAAGTGGAATATATGATGTAAGGGACCACCTTGGGTCTAGAGAAAAAATCTTCTTCCATACTCAGAACACGTTGCTTCTTATTTATCTGTAAATCTATGCCCAAGGTCTCAATGTGATAACACTTCCATTTGGTAGGGTGAGCCCCAGATTTGTCTAAGCTGACCATGATCTGGTGTCCATCTGAGTGCAAAAGTGGTTGGAAATATTCATAGAATAGGACCAGGTCACTGGAAAAGTAATCATCACAATTCTGAAGGTATAACTGAGAGTCACCATGAGTAAATTGTGACAAGTTATCTTCAATAGGATGGAATAAGTATATGACGATATCATCATCAGGCTGCCAAATATATGGACCATCCATCTGTAAAAATAAATCCTCTGAAAAGATGCTTGTATCATTTATCTGAGAGTCACAGCCTTCAATGTTGTAGACGAGATCTCCGTAAAAAATGAAACAACTCATGTCCCATCTATGCCTCCCAATACGTATGAAATTGTCTATATGCTCATCAACCACCTCTAGGGGCTCCTTCATAAGATCATATGTATGAATGAAATTGACCATTTCCTTGTGTGCGGGAAGAAGAGTGGTTGGGGTGGCTTCAATTGGATCTTCAAAACATTCATTATTAAGATTGTTTTCCTATTCAACTTCACATACAAGAGGAGATAAAGGTTGAATTATATCATCTTCATCCAGCGGGATAATGGACATCAATGTCTCTTCTGGGTCTTCATCATCAAGATCTTCTTGACAAATTTCATCATCAATGTATTATTTAAGTGTTTCCTTTGCAAGTGGCGGGTGATATTCTTCTTTAATTTCACATTCTTCAACTGTCATCACACCATCCATTGCAAAACCTTATCTGCATAGAGTGTCTTCAAGTTCTTGAGAAGCACCAAACAAATCCTTAGTGGCTGGCCTACAATGCCTGAGAAATTCCTCAACAATCTTTATAGAAGACCAGATAATTTTTGGATCACATGAGTGTGCAAGCAAATTCCTTTGACTTGTTTCTAGAGAAGATACAAAAAATTTCATTAGTACATCTTCAAGCAATACATTCAGACTTTAGGCATACTTCATATAATTGACGGTATGGGTGACTGCTAGGGTTGGGTCACCATTAAACTTGGGGCAGTTTTCCCTCCATTCCGTTGGGAAATGGTTTGGATATCCAGGAATATCCTGAACATCAAAAGAGGGATAAACCTTATGGAATGCCCATGGTAAGTACCGTGAGGCCATGGTTCCATTACTTAGGGTAATACCTCAGTGGAGTCACTAGATGAACTCAAGGCTCATAAAAGGAGGGAAAGGGATAAGGTGGGTTCTTGGAAGGCAGAGTCGTCAGATGAACTTCAAGAAGAGCTCATCAAGGGTGGAAAGGGAAATTCATTTAGGTGGAGTCACCAGAAAATCTAGGGAAAGGCTTTGGGATAGCTTTCCAAAGTGTCATTAGGGTTCGAAAAAGGATTCAAAATCCTCCTCGGCAACGACACCAAAATGTTATCGCACAAGTTGTATGTTTGGTAAATCCTGACCCAACCACCAAAATGACGACAACTTTGAGAACACCTACCCATTGTCACCTTAGGAAGATATTCTAGTCACTTTAAATATGATAAAATCACCTCAAGGGGGGAATCTCAGTGACCCTAGGGGGGAAAAGAGATAGAAAATGAGATGTATGAATGAAATCCCCTATAAATCAAGTTACTAGATGGGAGAAGGCTTGAGAATGAGACTTGGGAGAGGTTTAAGGTTGTCAAGTCCTTGGGTACCTGCTGATAGTGTTTGTACCTACCCAATACACAAGAAAAAATAATTGTATGCAGTATATGTTAGGTAGACAAGCAATTTAATCTTGTTGTCCCTAATTGCAACAATAAACAAAAATATATATCATCAATGAAATCAAGTAACTACTTCATATTTAAACACTTAAATCATCAAACATTAGTTGAAGTATATAACATAAGACATGTAGATAAGTTCTCAACACTTTAGCACAACTTTAGTGGTATTAGGTGGTTTTTATTGTTAACACATAATATTATATTATAATTTGAGCTAATCTCCCAAAATACAATTGCTATAGGAGGGTTCCTGTACTTTTGGACAAATTGAGTTCAAGTCAGTTTTTCAGGGGTTTTGAGAAGCCGTTTGCAGTACGTAATGATTCCATTATGTAGCAGACATCATAAGATTTCCAACCATATCTCTTTCAGCCCAAAAATCCTCTGGGAAGGCCTCAAAACACCTTCTCAAAGGCCACACTGCGTTTCTGTTGAGAGCACGCTGCACTTCTGCAATTTTTGAGTGACTAACTTAAAACTTGGATTATGAAAAAATGAGGAGGTATTTTTGAAAACTGGAGGAGGTTTTTGTTCATCACATACCAAATAACAAAAAACTCTCTCATTTTTGAAAAACATGTTATGGTTAGAGAGATATTAGACACATAAAAAGCACTACGGAATCAACTAGCCAGACACATAAAGGGTGCTACGAAATGTGCAAAACTGTTTTACAACGGTGCTATGGAATTCCTTGTAGTGGTTACTGTTTGGATATTCGCCTTGTCAAGTAAGGTTCGAATGGTCTCCTAGGATTTTTTTGGACATGAGAGACATGTGTTCCATCTCCAGATCAATCAGGATGACCTGTTTCAAAAGGCATTTATCATCATAGGCAAAATCCGAAAAAAAAAATAGGAATTTGTTAGGCTTTTGTTGGAATCTTTTGTAACAAGACTCCTAAATGGAGGAGGATCCTATGTAACTCCTTGGTTTCGACCTCATTAGGGTAGATAGAGAATATTCACTATAAATAAAAAAAAAATTGATGAGAAAATGGTTGGATTCATGAGCCAAGAGAGGAGAGAGTTGGAGGAGCAGTTTTAGTTGCTCATTTGTAAGCCCAAGGGCCTGTTTGTAATGACATTTTCTGCCATTAAAGATTCATGAGAGATGGTATAATATTATCTTCTTTGTTTTCCCACTTATTTGTTATCTTATTGCTTGAACATATTGCAGGTTTTGAGGATCATAGCTGCCATTGATTGATGGATTCATGAACAACAAAGGATCTGTTGTAGCTTGCCCATTAAATCATTGTTCATTGTTTAAGAAAATCTTTATCTATTGCAGAAAGGATCTCTGTATAATGGATGTTCTTCCTTTTGTCATATTCACCATGCTTCTACTCATCATTATATATTTCTTTGTCTGATGTCCAGTTTGATTGCCTTCGATTTGTAGGATGTTATGACTCCATGCCCAATGGAACGCCTCTACAAACATTTTCTTTCCCTCTCCCTTTCCTTCCTAGTCTTGTTGATCCACATACTCAAACCATTTAACCCATTTATATTCTAATGGGTATTGGTATTGCACTTACAACAGTCTAAGTGTGACGATCAGTGCTAACATTAATGGTGTCGTTGTCGGGGAACGAAGTGTGAAGCTACCTTCCCTGGGAGAACGACATAGATCCAACTCTTACTGGTAGACAAGAGAGGGATACAAAAAAATTACTATAATCATCTACCTGGCGACTCCACAATCAAAGACTCCACTGGGGAGGATCATGTTGACAAAAAGATGACCATAGGAAAGGGGATGATCAGGTATCAGCTTATGAGCTTTCTTCATGAAATTTTGTTGTTCTTTATCAACTCTTTTTTTCTTTTCCCTTCACATATAAAGAGGATCATCTTGTGCTGTGTTTATTCAGATGAGCATCAACCTTGTTTTATATATCCATCCTTGTTAGAAGAAAATTTGCATCCTGCTTGTGTTGTTGAGGTTGGTACTGAAACTTCATTTCATCCTATTGAGAAGAACGAGGTGTATATCTCTATCCCTCCCAAACATACTTAGCCTCGTGACCATGAGAATGATAAAAGTGATTCAAAGCCTTCTCAAATATCATTATGTTCGGTTATTATCGAGCCTTGCCATCAACTTGTTAATCCTCATGTTCATCCCACTGCTTTTCAAACTAGATTTAGGATAAAGATGTTCAAGCCTTTAAAGCTGCCATAATCCTTCATCCCTATCCTTTTGATTTCCTTGAGTACCTTCCCCGTTTTTCTAGAGAGGATCATGTTACAGTTGAGAGGTATTTGGGGGCCTTTGAAAATTTTGTTGATCAGTTTGAGATAGTTCATGATGATGTTGCTACGTGGTTGTTCTCCAAATGTTTGTTTAGATATGTTGCAATATGGTTTAAGATTTTGAGAGCCGATTCCATTGGTTCTTGGATCGAATTGTCCAATACTTTTCTCAAGCATTGGGGTGAGAAAAATTCTCTTGATTTGTACCTCGCTGATTTTTATGCCTTGAGGAGAGAGGAAGATGAAGTCTTATTTGTCTTCAATAGAAGGTTCTATAGCATTTATCATGACATGCCTTTGGAGATCCGGCCTACAGAGACTACTGCCATGGTATACTACGTTATGGATCAACATTCAAAGTTTGTCGTTATCCTGTTAGAAAGGAAGTCTTCATCCTTAGCATGCTTATTTGAAGACGCCCAAGAAATTGAGGAGAACATCTGTGCTTCCAAGAGAGTTTGAGATCCAACTTACTTTGAAAATCTGCATGCACATGAGCAAGGGAATTGTCAGTATGTTTCAGTTTTTGAGCATGAAGGAAACGAGTATGAAGCAGATTTGGAACAATAACAAGGATGTAAGTATATTTCAGATTCGGATCAGAATTCTTCAGTGTTGGCAGATGTTTCGATGGACAAGTATGCATGGCAAGTTCATGATCAATTTTCAAACCATTTTGATCATGAGGTAATTGATGATTGCATAGGTAATTACATGTTTCTAGCTCATAATGATTAGTATGCTTTAAACCATGTTTTATCATCATCTTGTGATCATAATTCTGAAGAGAAAGTTGTTACGACCGATGATCAAAATTTGATCACCAGTAGACTAGAGGGTTATCAGTTTTCAAGCAAAGATGTAGTCATGGATGAACAATTGTTTTATGTCTATCAACATATTTTTTATCTTGGTTTCAAGGATTCATTTGCAGCCTTGTTGGGGTCTTATTTTTCAGCTTATCAGAACATTTTAGATTACATTTATTCACCAGGAGTTCCAGGTGAGTTTTGTTTCCTTAAGGAATTTTTATTATTGTTGTTATATTTCAGACATTACCATTTGATTAGTGGTATGGACAAGATCATTTCAGTTTTGAAACTATATGAGTGGTTGTTATGGAAGTCTGCCTTTACTTGACCAAGTTGCAGATTTGGTTAGAGGTAGGGTAGCATAGGAAATAAGATCGCTTTCCGAGCAGTTACTTTCCTTCAGTTTGCAATAGATATATCAGTTAGATTTCTTGAATAAGTGGCATTTTTTTATAGTGTTCAGAGATTGGTTTCACAGTTGAGTCCATAGACCAATGGACAAGGCAACTGGAACTGCATGTCCTTGGAAACTCACAGGGAGCATACCATCCCCTGTGGATCCAGATGTTAACACATAATATTATATTATAATTTGAGATAATCTCCCAAAATACAATTGCTATAGGAGGGTTCCTGTACTTTTGGACAGGTTGACTTCAAGTCAATTTTCAGGGGTTTTGAGAAGCCGTTTGTAGTACGTGATGATTCCATTGTGTATAATAAATCATAATATTTCTAACCATATCTCTTTCATCCAAAAAATCCTATTGGAAGGCCTCCAAACACCCTCTCAAATACCACACTGCGTTTCTGCTGAGAGCACGCTGCGCTTCTGCAATTTTTGAGCGACTAACTTAAAACTTGGATTATGAAAAAATGAGAAGGTATTTTTGAAAACTGGAGGAGGTTTTTGTTAAAAACATACCAAATAACAAAAACCTCTCTCAGTTTTGCAAAATTTTTTATGGTTAGAGAGATATTAGACACAGAAAAGGCGCTACAAAATCACCTAGCCAGACACACAAAGGGCGCTACAGAATGTGCATAATTGTTTTACAACGACGCTACAGAATTTCTTGTAACAGTTATTGTTTGGATGTTCACCTTGTTGGGAGGTTTCCACCTGTCAAGGAAGGCTCAAATGGTCTCCTAGGAGTTTTTTTGACATGAGAGACATGTGTTCCATCTCCAGATGAATCAGGATGACCTGTTTCAAAAGGCATTTACCATCATAGACAAAATCCCCAAAAATAGGAATTTGTTAGGATTTTGTTGGAATATTAGGAGGATCCTATGTAACTCCTTGGTTTCTACCTTCTTAGGGTAGATAGAGATTATTCATTATAAATAAAATGGTTTTTGATGAGAAAATGGTTGGATTCATGAGCCAAGAGAGGAGAGAGCTGGAGGAGCAGTTTTAGTTGCTCATTTGTAAGCCTGAGGGCCTATTTGTAATGACATTTTCTGTCATTAAAGATTCATGAGAGCTGTTATCAACTTGTCTTATTTGTTTTCCCACTTATTTGTTATCTTATTGCTTGAACATATTGCAGGTTATGAGGATCATAAATGCCATTGATTGGTGGATTCATGAACAACATAGGATTTGTTGTAGCTTGCCCATTAAATCATTGTTCATTGTTTAAGAAAATATTTATCTATTGTAGAAAGGATCTTTGTATAATGGATGTTCTTCCTTTTGTCATATTCACCATGCTTCTACTCATCATTATATAACTCTTTGTCTGATATACAGTTTGATTGCCTTCGATTCGTAGGATGTTATGACTCCATGCTCAATGGAATGCCTCTGCAGACATTTTGTTGCCCTCTCCCTTTCTTTCCTAGTCTTGTTGATCCACCTACTCAAACCATTTATTCCATTTATATTTTGATGGGTATTGGGCTTGCACTTACAACAGTCTAAGTGTGACTCTCAGTGCTAACAATTATGATAAGTTTTCAGAGTATATTTATGACATCCAAGTGGTTGTAGCAATGATTTTCTACAACAAAATTTTTTAACCATGAAATTAAGAAAGTAATCCAACCAAAATTTTATGAATTAGCAACACAATGAAAATAATGGGTTACCAACAAATTTCCATGGTCAAAATGCAAGTTAAAGTCAAGTAAATAAGATGTGTTGTTGGAGCCCTAATGGCTGTAGATTTTAAGTTGTTATAGATTCAATAATACTAAGTGACCTAGGAAACCCTAGAGCCTTTAGCAACCTCAAAGAATCCACAAAAGATTCCAACTTGAACAAGAATGATATCTCACCAAAACATGTTTACCAAGGCAAACAATTTATTTCTCCAATGCAAAATTTCAGATTAGTGCCTTTAAAAATTGGGTGAATGTGTAAATCCTAACCTTTTACAATATCTACTGCAAACAGATATTCAGAAAAGATACAATGGCAAATACAAACATTACACAGAGATTTTTCCCGTGGAAACCCAAACCGGGAAAACCAACATATTCTATATTCATTCATATTGTTACATTGTTTACAATACAATATACATATAGGAGCCAACGGCATCCAAAACCCTAACCCAATGAACTGGATTAGTCCAAAACCCTAACTCCTTAATCGAAAATAGAAAACCATCGGCAAAAAACCATGTGCCAAAAAACCACCTAAATACATGACACGTTTCTTGAAGTAGGTGTCACGTTTCTCGAGGTGGGTGTCACATTTCCCGAGGTAGGTGTCACGTTTCAGAGAGAGATACCGAAAATGCCCAAGTAGGGAAAAAATTTCAGCCAAGTATCCTTCTCCACATGGGAGAGCTATGTTATGAAATGAGATTGACATGATCTCTATTTATACAAAAGTCTTAAAACATAATTTGTCCACTTAGCAAGGGTAAAACATAATATAAGAGGTCAACAACCCTTATCTTACCCCTTGAACCAAATTATAATATTTAATTTTCACTTTAACACATTAGAAACCCTCAAACAAGATGACGTCACCCCTTTACGGAGACATTTTGGCACTAGGAGCAAGTTGTTGGAGTTGGGGAAGCATGGAAATGCCACCAAACGCCACTTGTCATCTCTCCAAGCTTATTCTTTATGTTTCAAAGCCTTCCTTCCTTCAAAACGTCCCATGTGCCAATGAAAAACACCTCTACACCACCAAACCCCCTCAAGCATGACGTCAACCCTCCAAAAGTGACGTTTTGCCTCTCCTAGGCAAGTCGTTTGGGTACTAGAGGCTAGGTAAGGTCATCCATGATGTCTTCTAGTACTCCAAAGTCAAGTCATCGTGATCCGAAATGTGGCCCTTGGAATCCAACCTGTGTGCTCCAATCCCCATGGAAGCCCATGCTAGGATTGTTCCTCGAAAACTGTCCACCAACAAGGTCCTGCAAAACAAAAGGGTATGCCCTCCAAATATCTCAAGTCAAAGATATCATGACAAGTGTAAACCACATCTAATAAACTAGGCATCTAAGCATGTGCATCAAGACTACCTCATCAAATTAAAAAAATGCTCAAAGACCCTATACAATTGACCAAGTTTAAGTATGGGAAGGGTGTCATAAAAGTCCTATTGGGTAGGCCAAAACCTTGAAGTAGAGGATGCTCCCAAGGATGGTCTTTCAAGGTTATGTAATAGATGATGAGGTGGAAAGGGATTTAGACTTCATAGGTCAATGAGTTTCATGGCATACAAGGGCTCATATTATCTCATTTATGGGTGCATTTGTAGAGAGTGTGTGGCACCTTCGTTTGCGATGCACTTTTTCCAAGCCCATTTTCTCACCATTATTTCTTCTTATATTTATTTCATGTTTTAAGGAACAATTTGAAGGCCACTATCCTCGATTGGTGTCCATATAACTATAGTGTCATTCACAAATACCTGGTGAAAATGAGAAGGCTCTCTCATGATGAGACCCCCTTTCTCTCAGTTGTGTAACTAAGAACCACTACCCTGGCTTGGTGACCAGATGATGGTAATGTCATACCGCTAAATACCCATGACCATGATAGGTCGTCTCGTTATGAGACCTCCCATCCTCCAACTAACCCCTTAAGCATTCACTATCATTTATTTTTGTAGGTCCCTATTTCTTATAGATAAGCGTTTCATTGCTTTATTGTGGATCCTTACGCGAAGCATTTGGAAGGTCTATATTTAGGCTTTTATCTTTTTATCCAACACTAATCTCTCTCGGCCTTCAACCCCTTCTTCCCATGAAATGAGGTACATGGCCTTCTTGGGTCACTAAAGTCAAACGGCCTAGAAGAGGAGAATATGATGTGAGTGTAATGAACAGAAGGTGGTAAGTATGGTAAGGAGTGATACAATAACCCCTCAAGGGACCTCCAATCATAAAGCTTCCCTAAAGGTTGGCCACTTACTAGGAAATTTATGACACTCACCAAGGTGAAACACGGTCAAAAGGATAATGTCCAGGCATGTGTTCTATAATCAAAAGCAGCTTAAATACAACATGTTTAAAGGCCTTAAATATTAGGGTGATTACCTGCCACAATACCTGAATTGTACATCATGGAGCAAGACCCATCTGCCTTCCAAAAGCTATTTGGTGTGGTGGATGCACTGACAATGGATCAAAATGTGGTGATAGAGTGATCTTTTGTATGTGCAAGTGGACACTACTAGTCACGTGGTCTCTCGACACTCCATATCTGCAACCTAGAGGCCTCGATACATCATCTCCTTAGTTATCCCACAAAATGGGGATAACAATATGCATCCATTATCTGATTCAAGTCCCAAATCAATACTACATGTAACATAACCAATGTGTAACTTGAGGGATTGCATAGTTAATTTAGTTACCAATCATGCAGTGTCAACCCATATTATACAGGTAGTACTATACAAAAACATACACACATAGAAGGAGGAGAACATAAAGAAGAGAAATAACTATAGAGCCAGTATAACATGTACTCTTTCACTGTTTTTAAATTTTTTGGTGTGAGATTTTAGAGTTAATTTCTTTCGAATTTTCCACAATAGAGTTCATATTGATCGACGTTTCAAATCCTTACCTAGATTCATAATAAAGACAATTAATCGATGACGAGGGTTGCAAAACTATGCTATAAATATAAAAATATGCAGGAAATATCGTAACCGGATAAATCGACTTATTAAAAACTAAAGACTAAAAAAAAATATACATAAACAAAGCATATTGTTGTTATCATAAACCCTACAAAACCTAAAAATAAAACCACTATAGATTAAATGATAATCTATATAGATTAAATGATTATATATATATATATATATATATATATATATATATATATATATATATATATATATATATATATATCAATGTATTATATTATATTACAGCGTAATGAATTATAAACAAAAATTTATGATGAGTATACTATATGCTAAATGTTGTATAATATAAACTAAACTATGTAATGAGTAATAACCCATTATACTAAATATATACTTTACATTCGTTCTGAGGTAAGGAGGCCATTGCATGAAGGCACTAGACTGAACTGGCTTAAGGAAATCCCAACCCGCTTTTTTCGTTCGATAGTTCACGTTCGTCGTAGGAGCAGTTGGATGGTAAGAGGGAAATATTGCCCCTACGCGACTTCCCTTTCTTTGTTTGTTCGATTGCTTGGGGTGAGGGTCAGTTTTTTATGGTATATTTGTTTCTATGAACCTAGTCTTATTTGTTGGTTTGGAGCAATTCTCTGAAAATTGGACGAACTCTGAAGTCTTCTATAACAAGCGCTTTATAGCTGGCATCGCTTGTTTGGGATTGCTTGAGAAAATAGGTAGGTAGGTGTAGATACATTTCTTTTCTCAAGTCTGGATGCATATTTCCCCAACAACTTGGTTGTTCTGGACTTGGAGAAAGCCTAGCTTGCACCTCTGGGACTGGCTTTTTCAGAAAGGCAGTGAAGGGTTAGGGCATAACATCTGACAATCAGTCCCAAGAGATTCCACAGGGAGAGGACAAATCAGCTACACATAGAGACAATTATCATATATATACTAAATATATATAATATATGCTATATAATATAAAGGTAACTATATAATGAATGTAATAACCCAATATGCTAAAGATATATCCTAAATATATTCTACTATATACTAAATATAGATAGTATAATATATATT
>ML808184.1:9970-23302 GCA_009831015.1 Picea engelmannii | reverse complement strand
TTTACTTGCTTGGATGAGGAAGGGAGCCTAAGGAAAGTGTAGGGAATTCCCAGGGCAGTAACCATCAGAGAAATTTCAGCATTACAGTTGAAGAAATGTTACAGAAAAGGGTGTCAAATATTTGCAACTCATATGGAAGAGACACCTAAAGATAAGGTGCCAAATTTGGAAGATCATGTAGTCCTGGAATATTTTGAAGATGTGTTCAAGGAGGTACCAGGACTACCCCCAAAGAGAGATATTGATTTCTCTATAAATTTAATGCATGGAGCAGCTCCAGTGTTAAAGACTCCATACAGGATGAGTACACCAGAATTGAAGGAGTTACAAATGTAGCTTGAAGAACTTTTGAAGAAGGGTTATATACGCCCAAGTGTGTCACCTTGGGGTGCCCCGGTCTTGTTTGTGAAGAAGAAAGATGGGACATTAATATTGTGCATTGATTTCAAACAGTTGAATAAAGTGACTGTAAAGAACAACTATTCACTACCAATGATTGATGATCTCTTTGATCAATTGAAGGATGCAAAGATATTTTCCAAGATAGATCTCAGGTTAGGATACCATCAGGTAAGGATTAAAGAGGAATATATCAGCAAGACTGCCTTCAGGACAAGGTATGGTCATTATGAGTTCATCGTGGTGCCATTTGGGTTGTCAAATGCACCAGTTGTTTTCATGTTCTTAATGAATGGTGTTTTCCGAGAATATTTAGACAAGTTTGTCATTGTCTTTCTAGATGACATTCTTATATATTCTAAGTCAGAAGAAGAGCATGAGCATCATTTGAGAATGGCATTTCAAGTATTAAGGGAGCATCCATTGTATGCCAAGTTGAGCAAGTGTTCATTTTATCAAAAGCAAATTCATTATTTGGGGCATATCATTTCAAAGGATGGGATAGCAGTGGATCCTGAGAAGATAGAAGCCATTAGAGAATGGTCAGCGCCAAAGAATGTGACATAGGTCAGATCACTCATGGGCCTTTCATGCTACTATAGAATATTTATTAAGGATTTTCAAAGATTGCACACCCAATCACTTCCTTGCAAAGAAAGGGTGTGAAGTTTCAGTGGACATTGGATTGTGAAAAGAGTTTCCAACAGTTGAAACAATTATTAACAAGTGCTCCAATACTAAGGATTGCAGACCCAAATGAAGAATTCATGGTATGCACAGATGCATGTAAAGAAGGACTTGGTGGAGTCCTCAGTCAAAATGGGTTTTTTATATGTTATGAATCAAGAAAGTTGAAGGAGCATGAAAGACACTATGCCACTCATGATTTGGAGTGGGAAACCATAGTGCATACCTTGAGGAAATGGAGACACTACCTCATGGGGAAAAGGTTTGAGTTGAGGACATACCATAATGGTCTGAAATATTTATTTGATCAGCCAACTCTAAATGCTAGGCAAAGTAGATGGTTATAATTTGTAAGTGAATATTACTTTGATATAAAGCATATCAAGGGAAAAGAGAACAAAGTGGTTGATGCACTCAGCAAAAAAGTGCATGAATTGCATGATATAGCCATTAGCATGTACCAACAGATTTGAAAGACATAATTATAGAGGTTGCCAAATCAGATTTGCAATACAAGGAATTAGTGGGAAAATTACAACAAAGTAATTTGCAGCAGAAAATTGAAGAATACAAGCTAGATAATGATGAAATTCTCATGTACAGGGGTAGAATTAATGTACCAAATTCCGAGGAATTGAAAAATCTGATATTGAGAGAAATGCATAATGTACCTTATGTTGGGCACCCAGGATATCAAAAAACTATTGCAGTTGTCAAAAGCCAATATTATTGGCCAGACATGAAGAAAGAGGTTGTTGATTTTATTGCCAAATGTTTGTAATGTCAAAAGGTAAAGGCTGAGCATAGGTACCCAGCTGGTTTGCTACAACCATTACCCATTCCTGAGTGGAAATGGGAAGTTGTAACAATGGATTTCATCACCAAACTGCCCAGAACAAACAAGCAACATGATTCTATCATGGTAGTGGTGGATAAGCTTACTAAAGTTGCCCATTTTATTCCAGTTAAGCTCACTCACAAGGAAGCCAACATTGTTGATGTCTATATGAAAGAAATTGCTCGCTTACATGGCATACCCAAGATAATTGTGTCTGACAGAGATCCAAAATTTACATCAAAATTTTGGAAAGGATTTGGAACAAATTTGAATTTTAGTACAGCTTATCATCCAGAATTAGATGGAAAAATAGAGAGGGTGAATCAAGTGATTGAAGATATGTTGAGGATGCATGTGATGGATAAATCATCAAAATGGGAAGACTGCCTACACTTGGTAGAGTTTGCTTATAACAATGGGTACCAAACATCTCCAAATATGACCCCATTTGAGGCACTTTATGCAACGAAGTGCAACACACCAATAAGCTCGGATAACCCAACAAATAGAGCAGTGGTTGGGCCAGATTTGCTCAGGGAAATGGAGGAGCAAATTATAAAAATAAAGCAAAATTTAAAGGTTGCCTAAGACAGGAAGAAAATCTATGTTGATAAGGGCATAACTCATAGGGAATTTAAAGTTGTAGACCATGTATTTTTGAAAGTGAAAGCCAACAGAAGTTCCCTGGAAATTGTTCAAAGTTAGCAGCTCGCTATTGTGGGCCATTTGAAATCCTAGAGAGGATTAGTCCAGTAGTTTATATGATTGCATTGCCTGCATCTATGTCTATTCATAATGTATTCCATGTATCATTCCTAAATAAATATATACCTGATGCTAATCATGTTATTAATTGGAATGTGATTCAGGTGGAGCAAGACGACGCTTTCCAAGTGCATCTGGTACACATTCTGGACCAGAAAATGAAACAGCTCCGGAATCGATCCATAGGGCTTGTAAAGGTCCAATGGACCTGGTACGGTCCTAAGGATGCTACTTGGGAGCATGAGGATGCAATGCGAGCATAATACCCACATCTTTTTCAGGATTTTTGAAATTCTTTTGTATATGTGTACATAATGCACCGAGGACAGTGCATAAATAAGGGGAGGGGATTGTAATATCCCTAGGTCGAACCCAATTGTAATGTAAATGAAAATGTACTTAAGCTGGTGAGTTGTTTGATATCATTTTTGTATGCAACTTTCATGGCATAGTGCGCAGTAAAATGATGAAGTGTGCACATTCCAGGATACCATGTGCAACAACTTAAGTGCGCGTGATTTTGAGGCCAGGGAGCCTTTGTGTATATGTTGTGTTTTATAGGCTGGTGAGCTAGTTTTGTGATTATTAGTTTGGAGAGCCTACATGTTAAAGGCCGATGCACCTACTTTTGTATATGTCTCAGCATTAATATAAAATACATCGTTGCGCGTAGATCGACCACGATAAAAGAGTATGGGGGACTAAACTCCACTAGTTAGGGAAAGGGTGGGGGCTAAAAGTAAGGAAAAGAGGCTAAGCTAGGGAGATTAAGCCAAAAATGAATATTATATTAATATTCTCTAAAATATAAAGTATGGATAATTATTTTATCCTAAGTTCTAAAGTTGGGGACAAGTGGACCAAAGTAGCTCCCAACATGACAAGTGTCAAGTTGGGGACATGCATACATATTGTTGGGACTTAGCTCATTTTGGGGCATTGTTTCAATCATCCAGTCAATCACTTCATCATCATTCAGACACTCATTGAGCTATCCTTTAGACCTTCATGTCACTGTACCTGAACTTGTATCCATAGCCATACTTGTTTGTGTAGCTGGTTAGCTTGGGAGCTAGATTGAAGAAGCGGGCTGTCAGGCCCATGGGATATTGAAGAGGCAGGTTGTCAGGTCCGTGGGATATTGAAGAGGTGGGTTGTCAAGCCCGTGAGAAATCTCTCTGGGTGAGAGAATTGCTGGGAATTGATTTCCTGAAGGTGTTAAACTGCAACTACAGGGCCCTGAGACTTCCCATTCCACATGTTACTGAAGCCCAGAAAGGAAGTGGGGCAGCCGAAGGACTATTGAGCAGAAAAGGGGCACACTTCCGGGGGTGGGATAGGCATGTGGGGAATGAGGGACTGTAGGTTGTTAGTTTGATTTGGCACTTGTGACAGAGTCTTTCCTATTGTCTATGATCCATTAGCCTAGTTAGGAATCCCTTTACCCGGGTGGAGTTTAGTCCCAGCTCGGGGGTGACCCACTACTGAGAATGATGAGCAGTGTGGTCTAAGGCTGGGAGGTTCATGGAAGGTCTGCACATAGTTGGTGATATTCTTACCAAGATAAGTGTCAACTATGTGATAAATTTACATGTTGCATTGTTATTTACATGTGTATTTTTATGGGTTTATCTTATGTGTGGTTATAACTGTCTTTATATTTATGGGTATTGCTTGTATATGTTGCATGTATATGTTGCATGTATATGTTTACTGTTATTTTAGTATGAATCTATGTATTTATGAAATATATTTTTCTGTTTAAGTTTTATGTATAATGTTCCGCAAGAGTTCTGTGTGTACGTATTCTAATTGCATGCAGCTCGAAAAATTTATGTGGCATAGCTCAGTTGGGTGTTGGGTATGTTACAGTATGTTCCGTAGAGAGAACGAAAGTGTTCTTTTGTGTAGCATGCCCTGGCGTGGATGGTTGGGGATGTCACACCCGCACTCGAGCCTATGCTTGAGTGTGCACCGTTAAAATCCATGCCCCAAGTTCCTTCTATTCTTTCTTCATCGATGAAAATAAAGTTTTCCAAAATAAAGGTGTTGTCTATTCCTTCTTCTAGAACCTGATGGTTTACGTTGATATGACCTAGAGTACTTTCAACTTTGGTCCTATCTGGGGAAGAAACTTTCGCTTCACTTTCGACGATTTCAACCTTCTTTTCTTTGAGAGGTTCTGAATTTTTTTTTTGAAAGTATTGCGAGAGTTCTTCTTCAACTTGTTTTGTTGCTTGCCTCTTTTCAAGGTCCAAGATATTACCTAGTGGACAAGGTGTTTTCTCTAATGTTACCTCTCTTTCTTCTTCTAAAAGATTGATCATGAGATAAGCTGCCCTTTCAGTTACTTTTTCTTGCTCCTCTTGTAAGTAAGTTTTGACATCTGAGGGAAAGTTTGGTGAGGCAAAGTCATCAATCTGATAAATCTGAAGGTTCTCTCTAAGGCACTCTTCTTCTTTCAAGGGAGAGGAAGCCAAGTTTTCTTCTATTTCACATGCTCTTTCTTGAGATTCGAACAAAGTGGTAGGGCATCTCCCGATCAAAACCCCATATGGGTCTCTCATGGTTGATATATAGGTCTTGAGAATGGTAGCTTTGGGAGGTCTTAACTCTTAAGGAAAACATCTCACGAGGGTGTTAAACCTATCATTGAAATCCTTTATATTTTCCCCTAAAATTATTTTGCAGTTGTGGAGCTGATTATACAAGAATTGGTAATCTCTCTTTCTCCCAAATATTTTGGAGAAGAATTATTGAAAGAGGTTCCAATTTGTGATTGTTCCTAGGGAAATATCATCAAACCAATCCTTGGCCCTTTCGATGAAAGTGTAAGAAAAAAGTCTCATGACAGTATCCTCATGTTGGTCATAAGGTTCTAGACTATGAAGGAAAAGATAGAAATGATCTTCGGGTGAAGTGAGGTATTCTCATGAAAATATTGGTAGCCACTCTTTGAAGTCCTTTGGGAGTTTATGAGGGGATCCAGGGATCTTAGTTATGTCGAAAAGTTTGTGTGCCTCTCTGGACTGCAGGTTGCATGTAATGCTTGGTGAAGTGGGTATGGGTGGGAGTGGAGCTGTGGAGGTAGTAGGTGACAATGGAGGGCTAGGAGAGGTAGATGGAAAATTACGAAGTATGGGTGAGGTTGGGGGAATAGGCCTTTTGGGTGGGGCCTTACGACCTCTGTAAGGTTTGTTGGGAGTTGGAATATTCTTCTTTGGTGGTATGGTGGAGTCGCTAGACAATATTTAGGAAAATATTTATCGAAAAGGTGGAAAAGGAAAGTCCCTTGGGTGGAATCGCTAGGCAAGCTAAGGAAAAGGCTTTGGGATAGCTTGTCAAAGTGTTGTTAGGGTTCCGAAGAGGATTTAAAATCCTCCCTCACAGGGATACCAAAATGTTATCACACAAGTTGTAGGTTGGGAAAATCCCAAGCCAACCACAAAATGGTGACAACTAGGACGCCACCTACCCACTATCACCTTAGACAGGTGTCCCCATCACTTTAGAGGTGAGGTAGTCACCTCAAGGGGGGAATCCCGGTGACCCTAGGGGGAAAGAGATGAAAATGGAGGTAAGATGGAGATTAATTCCCTAGAGCTCAAATCTAAATGATGTTAAAGGGTTGTAATGGAGTGTTGGGAAGGTCCAAGGGTTTCCAAGTATATTGAGTAACCTACAAGTGATGAAATACTTGCCCGAGACACAAGAAAAACAACTTTGCAGTATTGTATATTAGTTGGATCAAAAAGTTAAGCTTGGTGTCCCTAATTTGAAGCAATAGATAACAGTATATATCAGCAATAATATGACACTATAAATTTCACAATAAATGATAGAGATCAAGTAGAATATACAAGAGAAAGACTAGTTAATGACTAGTTAAACTCAAGATGAAAAACCAAATATTCTAGCATGAAAATATAAGGTTGTTGTTAACATTTCTTTGCAGAAAATTATATTAGCCTTATGGTTGTAACATTAAATGTGTTACAACAAGAAAATCAACCAAAATCCTCCGAACTTTGCCAAAAAGTGCGCTAGACCAACAAGAGTAAGTGTGCAAACTTTGGGTAAATTCTAATGGTTGAAAAGAGAGTTATTCAAGCAAATGAGTTTAGGGTTTCTGCAGCCCTAATGGTTGAAGATGAAAATTTGTAACAGAGACAAGAAGTATCCCCTTAATGAGGATTCCCAAGGCACAAAGAACATAATCCAAGTTGCAAAAAGTAAAAATGACGAGAAATTGTGTTTCCCAATGCAATAATTTTATTTATCCAATGCAATAATAAATGACTATTTCTCTTAACAATTGGGTTAATGGGTTCATGCAAAGAACCATATAGAGAAGCTACCTCCTTGGGGGTGTAAATCCTCTTACTCCCCAAGGCAAGTTTCTCTAGCTAGGGTTTAAGCTAAGAGGGTGTATGCCCTTATACTTCTCTTAGCAAACCCTTGTTTAATCAATATTATGAAGAATAAAATGATGAAGACTATGGTGGGGGTTTATGTTCTTATACTTCCCACCTAGATCCTAGCACAATAACCTCAACTTGAAATAAATGATAGCACAAAAGCAAAAAACCATACCAATTCAAGGAAAATGTTAAGATAATCCACCACAATAGAAAGAAACAATCCTTCCAAGGCTAGCACTACACTTCTGTCAACCATTCACCAAAATATAGCTATAAACAAGAGCATAAAATACACAATTTCCCAAAGGTAGCGAAAATTTCAGACCAATCTCTTCTCGCAAGAGGGAGAGTTATGTTATAATGAGATCTTATAATCTCTTATTTATACAAAATGTCACTAAAGTGACTTGTCCACATATTTAGGGGTAACCCACAAGACTAGGGGTAAACAACCCTAATATTCCCCCCTCAACAAATTAATATTAAACAATTCATTAAAAAATTACTGTTACATATAAGAAAACCCTAATTTAGAAGGATGTCAACCCTTTAGAGGACGTTTTGACACTAAAAAGAGGTTGTTGGTGATGGAGGAGAGTGGAGAGGCTTCCAAAAGCCACATGTCAATGCATGTCACCTTACCACCAAGCTCTAACCCCCCTAGGTGATGTCATGCCTCTAGATGTGGCATTTTTTCCTCTCCTAGGGAAGACGTTTGGCATGTGGGGGCTAGGCTACATCTTCCAAGTCATCTTTAAGTCATTCCAAGTTTGATATTTCTTAGCCGACATGCAAGTCCCTAACATCCACCTGTGGAATTCAAGCCCCATGGAAGCCCAAGCTAGGCTTTTTCTTCTAAAACAGTCCACCAACTAGGTCATGCAAAGAAAAATAAGCACGCCCTCCAAGGATCTCAAGTCATAACATCATGATAAGTGAATCCAATCAATAAACGAGCCACCTAATCATGTGCATCAAAGATCACTATAGCAAACAATTAAGTGCTCAAAAACATTATGTGACTTGTCAAGCTTGAATATGGAAGGGTTGACGAGGTGTCCTATTGGGTAGATCTTTCCCTGGGTCAAGTAGAGTTTCCAAGAAATCCCTCTCTAAGCCATGTAAAGTGGGTGAGGTGGTTAGGTTCAAGACTCAATGTGCATAGGGCTCATGAAATCAAGAGGTCGTAGTGTCTCGTTCATGGGTTCCTTTGTAGAGGGTGTGTGGTACCTTCTTCCACAATGCATTTTTTCCAAGCCCATTGTTTTCCATTCTTTAATTCTTTCATAATTTTAAGGAAAGGTTGAAGGCCACCACCCCGGCGTGGTGTCTAGATAATGACAATGTCACCCACAAACACCTAGTGGAAATGAGAAGGTTGGCTCATGACGAGACCCCCTTTCTCTCAGCCATGAAATTAAGAGCCATTACCTTGGCTTGGTGACAATATGATGGTAATTTCATACCACTAGATATTCATGGACATGATAGGCCGGCTCATGATGAGACATCTATCCTCCAACCAACCTTTTAAGCATTCGTAATTATATTTTATTGTGGGTCCCCCTTTTCTCAAAGATAATCATTTCATTGCTTTCTTGGGTGATCCCTGGGTGAAGTATCTAGAAGTTTCATACATAGGCTTTTATCTTTTACCCAACATCAATCCCTCTGGGCCTTCAGCCCCTTCTTCCCATAGAATGAGGGACGACCCCTTCTTGGGTCAATACACCCTAAAATCCCAAGAGATAAGGAAATGGGGGGGAAATAGTGATGGAATGTGGTAAGTATGGTTGGGAACAGTATGATGGCTCTTCAAGGGAGTTTGTAACATCCCCCAAAATAAATTATTTTTGAATTTGAAATTTCTTAGGAAAATTATTTCGTTTTTGGTAAATTCGAAATTGGAAATTTTTTGCCATTTATGGCAATTTCAAATTTCGAATTTAGTTAATTGTAATTAATGATTATGACTAATGGGAAGAGATCTTATTTGACCCAAATAACTATTTGACTATAACAGTTGTATGAAACAAAATATTTTATAATTATTGTTGATGGACAAATGGAACAACCATGTTAAAAATCAGTTGATCATGACTCCATGAGTGGGGAACATGTTGGAACTTCCTCATGGCTGATTGTTACAAGTGGAAAATCCAGAATTTGGCCATTGACAACCCTTGAAAATCAGGGATTTGGAAAGTTGCGAAAATTCCCAAGGGGGAAAAAGACCTAGGCAAAAATGACTTTGCATATATAGCATATGAGAGGAGGCAGGACGCTGCCTAGTATGCTGGGGAAAAGGAAATTTATCTCTTGTTGTTATGAACATTGGTTTTCAGAGAGTGAGGCAAGGAGAAGTTGTTGAAGTGGAAGGACTATTGCTGAGGAGATTTCTGAGTTTGCCCTCATCGATTCATGGTCAGGCTAGGGGGTGAATGGAGCAATTGACTTTGGTTGTTTCGTTCTATTGTTGGGAGGAACATGGCTATTCCATTTGTTTTTCAGTGAACTAGTTCAGATATGTTCATCTACTCTTTTATGGTTATAGATATATCTCTTGCTTTAATGGTTGTTAGAATATATATATATTGTTGTGTGAATTATTTTCTGTTGAAGTCCTTTCTAATTCAAGAATCGTTTTTTATTTAAATTTATTGAAAGAGAATATATCTAGTATAACGTTGTGTAAATTCTTGGTATGAGTTAAAATACGAATGGAGGGAACAGGCGTAGGATAAATCCCTACCAATTTTAATTTTATGCTTTGAATAAGACTGTCGGTATGTAGTTATATACATATATTATTTACGAGTAGAATCGGGAATTTGTGAATACACTAACATACTTCTAGTATAAACAAAATCAAACCGATTCCCTTTTCGAATCTTAGAGATCCGGTAATTTCATAAGTATAGAAATAAATTAGAATGAGTCTTTTACTACTTCCTTGACTTAGGAAATGATGAAGGACATACCAGAAGGAAAGAATTTTATACTCGCATATTACTGTATCAAGTTATACAAAGTAATAACATTGTTATATTACCAATAAGTGGAAAAATATAATGGAAGACGACAGTATAACTAGTAATAGGATTTCTGGAAAGATAAACAGAAACTCAAGGAAACAAATTGAACCTTTTAATACAAACAAGATTCTAGAAACGAAATATTAGAAAGGCGAACGCCCGATGAACTCAGTAAATAGAGGTACAAAAACCCTTTTTCATGAATATTCACAGTTTGATAAGTTCAAAATATGATAACTATATTAACGAGGAATAAATCATTCAGATAATATTGAATAAAGAAAACGATAGTTTCTATTGACTACAATGAAGTTTTCTGAATACAATAATTACAAAGGTAACAAAACATAATTTTGGGAAAACGTATTTCTGGAAGTATACAGGCTGATATGCCTTCTTTATAAATAGTATAGGCAATATAAAGAACCATAACACCATTAAGATTGGATTTAAATTCGATAACCCTAGTATTTTCAAATACAAGTATACAAGAGAAAGAATCATATGAATTAAACTTTAAAGTGGTTATACAATTCCAAACAGACCAAAAATCCAAGTATGTCCAACCTTACGCAATTACTACGTTCTCTTCCAACAGGGAGATATCGACATAAAAATAGGACTACTCTTCAACCAATCGATATAGGAATCAGGACAGAACTTCACTTATTAATGATAAAACTGGAATGGAACCATGGCCTCCATTCCTAGAACCGTGAAAGCTAAGTCTGAGAGTTACTGGGCACGAAACCCGAATACCTTTTGCGCGAAGGATAGGAACTGGCATCCGAAAATTTTGCGCGGTTGAAATCTCTGCAAAGATTTCCCATTTTAGAATATTAGAAAAATATACAAAAGTAAAGGGAACGAAACTTTCAACGGAATGATAATGATAACAACAGGTTTTTTTCGAGAGTGGCACTCAACTTATGACGTGGAGACCCGACATACTTTCCTCGTCGCATTCTGGTTTGATAGACGTCCTAGGCCGAGGGGAGGGTGGTCCAAGGACTTCTTGATGGGTACCCTTGCATCAACAGGTTCCCATAATTAGTGTCAGTACCAAACACTAGCAAATTTGGGTCATTTTGCGAAGGTTATTTCGATGCTCTTGCGGCGTTATGTCATGGATATTGCGACGAATATTGAGTCCCTGAAATGTCGTATCATGGGACGTGGCAATTTCGACAAACTTGAATTAACGTCGTAAGAGCGAAGACCCTAGGGAACTTCTCACAATTGCGACAAAAAAAGAAATATCATCACCCATACGACAATATAGGCAATCTAAATGAAACCAACATTTTGTCGCAATTACGACGACCCTTGCGACGACGATTTTCATTGTTTATATAGCAAATGCGTCACAACAACTTTTGTTGTCATCGCACTTGAGACAAAAACATTTATTTTTTTATATAGCAAATGTGTCACATCAATTTTGTTGTCGTCGCACTTGCAACGACAACATTTGTTTGTTTTATATCACATTCGTATCATGTATGACAAGAGTTCGTTGTTTATATAGAAAATGCGTCGCAACAATGTTTGTTGTCGTCGCACTTGAGACAACAACATTTCTTTGTTTTTATAGCACATCCATTGCATGTATGACAAGAGTTCGTTGTTTATATAGCAAATGCATCGCAACAATGTTTGTCGTCGTCGCACTTGCGATGACAACATTTATTTGTTTGTATAGCACATCCATCACAGGTATGACAAGAGTTTGTTGTTTATATAGCAAATGTGTCACAACAATGTTTTTTTTCATCGCACTTGCAATGAAAACATTTTTTTTTTTTTATATCACATCCATCGCAGGTATATTATTATCGTCGAAATTGCGAGGACAGTTATTAATTTAAAAAAAAAATTAAAAAAATATTTTAGACTGCAATTTTAATATTAATATTACCATATTAATAACTATCAATAGAACTCTATCTCCAAGGTCATTCTCAGAACTCATATTGTTCTACAATGTGCCTTAAATGAAGCCATATACCTTTTTTGACTTATTAACCAATCCTTGAATCTATGTAAGAGGTTGGTGGGGAAAGTCTTTTCACATAATAATGGGAGCATAGGTTGAGTACAATCTTCATGCCATGGGTAGTGTAAGAGTCCTACATTATGCTATTTATAGGTAATGCCATCCATAATTTCCACCAATGATATCATTGTCATTGACTCTAACATTGTGGGAAGCAAATATAGTTCATCATTCACTATCCATTATATACTCTTTATATCCTTGAGAGACAAATATAGTTCTTTTAGGAAATTCTTAGAAAGAATACAATAGATCAAGCTCTTTCTATCCACACTAAAGAGAAATATAGAGAATAATATATCTAAGGGACCATGAAGTACATAAAGTGAATATATTTCGTATGTTGCATGTTGTAGTGGAAGAGAGTTCCTTATCTATTGCAGGATGAATCAGATTCTTGTAATTCTTTGTGTTGAGAAGGTTAGGTAAGAATGTGAGTAGAAAGGTTGGGATGAGAAATATAGAATCTTATTGCTTGGTTTTTTCACCATGGTCGCCTCATAGCCTAGGTTGGTTGTGGTATCTACACTAGATGGTTGTGGTTCAATGGAAATTTTCTCGTACATGACCAATCTCTTGGACCAATTTTTGTTAAAAGATAAATCTCATTTTTTTGTTTATAAATATGCAAAATTACTATTACTCTCAGTCATAAAAAAAGTATGTGTTATGCATGCTATGTGTCATTTTTGTTTTTTCCGATTTTGAATTTAAGTATACAAGGAAATGAAGGAAAATTTCATGACGCAAGAGAAGAAAATGATTTACACCTTTTCAAAAATGTGTTTTGGATCGTGGAGGTGACCACCCTTCAAACCTGAATTTTTCAAAGCCATTAAAAGGTTAAATGATTGAATAATAGCTAAACATCTATGATGAAATAACCATGTACAAGTGCGAAGGAAGGCTACTAGGTGGGCTTGAAACAAGAGAACTCTTAGCTCACACATACACCATACATAAGATAAGACACCATGTAAAACTCAATTGCACCACTATCTAAGGGAGTTTTAGCGTTTGGAATACATTGTGCAAGAAGATTAGATATGAAGTCTACCTAATAAAATATCATCCCATGCTTGAGCACCCCATGCATAATCAAAATCCATCTTAACCATATGTATCTAGTGC
>ML808183.1:89950-101176 GCA_009831015.1 Picea engelmannii | reverse complement strand
TACTGTTTTCAGATCTGCATATGTGTATTTGACTGATATAATCCTCTTCTTTCCTCATTCTTTCACTAAAATTCTCAAATGGTTAAAATATTCATGCAAGTTTAAAACTCAACCATAATCATAAAAGATCCTGCCCCGGATCACCAACCAATCCATTCTGATAATCACATCATAAGATCCTAGTGGTAGAATGTTTAGATTTGTTCTTATGTTTTGACCATCTAAACTGAACTCAAAATCAGAAATAAAGTCAACCACTTTCCTCTTAGTTCCTGTTACTAGTTGTACCAGCCATGATTTTGCGTGTTTCATTTTCTTAAGTTTATTTGAATCTACCACACCCGGAGTGATATAACTTAATGTAGCTCCAGGATCAGTTAAAACATAAATTCGAGTGTTATTGATTTTACCTTCGATTTCCACTACATAGGACTGGTGGTCAGCTTGCCGGCCATCCACGACTGCATTTATCCGATGTAGGCTTCTGCCCACATCACCCACCATCGAGGCTTCCTGCAAATTATAAACAACAGTTCTATTTGTTGAATTGAAATGTGGACAGTTCCTCCTTAGATGAGGTTCTCCATATTCCCAACACTTTAATGGTTCGCGGGGGATGTCCCCAAACTTTTTCATTCCCAGGTTCACTGGTCTACCGCTGCCTTGCGTATTTGGATTATTGGAGTGAAAGTATTTTCTCAGAATTTTTTTTTCTGCATTTCGATAAGGAATTCGTTGGTATCCCTTTTTCCGCTCATTCATACGGTCTTATTTCTTATCCTTCCAAGATTTGGGAAACTCTGTCCGTTGTTTTTATTGGTCGTAGCATATTCGTGCCTTCCTGAATACTTCACTCAAGGACTTGGGGTTGTCAAACTCAATTATGTCCCTGTAAGACTGTGGTAAACAACTTAGGAACCGCTGGATTTTTACCTTGTCCTCCCGGATATAAGGTACAAACCTTAGTAATTCCAGGAATTTGTTTATAAGATCCTTCATCGTCATTCGAGTAAGTCGTAGCTCATAAAATTCTTTGGTTTTCCTTTCATAGTAGCTTTCAGAAATGTATTGTTTCTTAAAATATTTCTTAAAGTCATACCACTCCATCTGTTTCTCCTTTAGGCCTTTGGCCAATTTCAGGTCTTGCCACCAAATGATGGTTTTTCCTTTCAGATTATAAATGGCCATTCTAACCTTCATATTGTTGGAATAGTTGTATATCTGGAAATATTTTTTGATGTCTAATAACCATGCTTCAACTTCCTCCCCTATTCTGGATTCCCCATCAAAGGTAGCTAGTTTATTTTTTTTAAATTCTCCTTCAAGGTGGTCTACTTGCTTTCTTTTTCTGTCTGTTTTTGTTTTGTCCTTAGCTAAAGGTGTACCTTCAGACGAACTGCCCCCTTTTTCTACTTCAAGCCTAGAATTATTGGAGGCCCTTTTGCTGATCTCTTTCTCATTATTATCGTCCTTTGGGCTTTTCTTTGTCACTATACTGTGCAACATGTCTTCATTTATTTCCTGCTACTCCTGCTGTGCTTTCTTCAATTTCTCATTGTTGGCTTTGAAAACCTGCAACTCAACAATGAGATTCCTCATCGTTTCTAGAAATTCAGTAGGTGAGCTTCCGTCACTATTCTGTCTTTGATTTTCAGGCAGTCTTTGTTCAAGATTCCCATCAAATCTGATTTCTGCGTCATCGTGTGCTGCCATGATTAACACAAAATAGAAAAGGGTTTTTTGTTTGTAACAATAAAGGTTTATTAGTTTTTTTTTCATAAACAAAATTATATGCTAAGTAAATCAGAGGGCCTATTCAAGGTCCAAGTGCTATAACCTTTGCTCTGATACCATATGTAATGTAACCCCAAAATCTACACAACAATTTTTTTTTTCTTTTCTCTTATTAGGATACTTCGAGTTAATATTTTGTCTTCCAAACCTTTCAAGCATTTGTTAACTATACTTCAGGATAGTCCTCTTGCCCTTTACTTCCCTTTTATAATTCATAACTTACACTTTCTTTTTTTGTCATAGGGTTAAATTATATAAGAATGCATGCACCTAAGCTAACTTTACCCTGTCCTCGGCAAAGGTGCAAGAATAACCTAAATTTAACCACCATAAATGCTCTTGGAGATTACATCCTAATATATGATCAGTTAGATACCTATTGTTTAGGATTCTATCATACTCGCGCAAGTCATAGGCTTTACTAAGGTATCCACTAGATAATATTTAAACAACCCTTGACACACAGTAACGTTCTAGACATGTAACCGGGTCTCCATTCACATAGTTAATTTTTTTTTAGCAATGCCACCAGTGTGCATGGGTGTTAAACTCAGAGTGGCGATGACTAATGTTTGGCGTAGCTAAACACTTTCTTGTCGTTAACGAATTTATGCTAACTAACTTGAGCAAGGGGTAAGACGATGCTAGGAAACTTCAACTTGTAACTAGAATGGTAGGAGGCGGGTTGTAACCCTACCTGATCCGCCCATGTACTTCATCATTAATAACGTTAATAACGCTAGAGGAAACTTGCAGAGATTGTCATTATCTCGACTTAAATGGCCTACCTGCGACATTTATGGAATACTGTAGTGCATTCTTGGGTCCAGTACTCGACTTATGTGCCCCACTGTATCCTTGACAGCTTGCCATATTCACATGGATCGAGTACAGTTTCTAACCATCGCCATTAACTCCATTCAGAGGGGGTTTTCCAACGTTATTGTTTCATTTTCCCTCCTTGGCTTTGCGTATTTGCGAAATGTTATAGACCTCTCCTGTCGTTGTTCACCTTAGAAACACATACAAGACTCTTGGGGCTTGGGTTCATGCTTGGGTGGAGGATACAATAGAAGGACCTTTCAGTCGGTCATCATCTTCTATGAGGTAAGAAATTCTTTGATTGTTTGACCGAGCTCTCTGTATCATGCAAAGGGTTACTTCGTGTGCTATCGTTATGTGTTTAGTGGTTTTCTATCTTATTGAAAGGTTATTGTTATCCATCATAGGTTTCCCTTTTAGCTCTGTACTAGTCCTTTATATTTTCTTTTTGAAAGCAAGACCATTATACCCTGTGAAAAGTCTTCGTTACTCGTTCTGCGTCCTTTAGTAATTATGCCTTCCGGACATATCCCCGTCTTTTAGAAATTATGCTTTTGGGGCATATACCCTATTCTTTATTCGAACCCTTCGAGATATTTGTTGCTTGGCCTCACTCCTTGTTTGGTTCCATGGCTAACTGTATGATTTCATGAGTCTTGTATCGGGTTTTCTGTTCTAGCGAAATGATAATATTTTTCAACCATGTAGAAGAATAATTACCTCACGGTGTTTATGATTTTGGGTTTTCCTTTGGCTGCGTTCAAATTGCATGGTTCTATAATCGATGGTTGAAGTCATCGCACTACTAATGTTTTCGTTTCTATCTAATACAAACTTACCCTCAGAAATTCGTAGTTTGTCCTACTGCCTGAACACATCAGTATTCTTCGGTTCTTTACCAGGTTTAATATTTCAATGATAATACTGTAATAATAAATTATTAAGTGTTGGATATGAACCTGTGTTAATCAGTCCCTCTCATGCGACCTAACTCTTCGGTCTAACCAATTGTATTTGTATCTTTACTCCATTAGATTGTTGTAGCAGTGAGAGTATCTTGGTTAGCTCTCGGGTTTTCCTTACAGGGTCGGAACCGAATGAAAATTCAACCTGTTCTCAATTTCATTATTTTTTTATGAGTTGTTATATAAATCTTTTACTTCCTGTCAATTTTCTTGTTTTAATGAATTGATACTCGACACTAATGATGGGCCTCTTTTTCACTGCGAGGGTACCCATCAGGTCGTTCTCCTCCTTCCACCCCCTTCGGGTTCGTGAATGGCGCTTCAGGAAAATAACAAAGGAAAGCGGTCTGTCACCAGGGGCCCGAGTTAAGTACTGACCGATACACTTCTATGCTTGTCTTTCAATAAGTAGATTATCTTTGATAATTTAGTTCTAGGTTTTTGTTAAGAATTTTTATTATCCCCTTGGTATAAGTACTAACGGAAAAAAAATTCCTTGCTTCCTTTCAGGATAAGTACCTTGAAGCTTCATATCTTGGCGTTCCTGAACAAAAGGTATTCGGGTTTCTGCACCGTAATTCCATTTAATTTAAAGACCCATAATGTTTGGAAACATAGTGTTTGCGTAAGGCTTAATCCTTCATTTAGTTTCTGATCCAGATGGAAGAAAGAAAAATGTAATAAGTTTCTTTTTATATTGAGTTACAAGTTTTAGTCGCATATATTCGAATGATAAGAAAAAGACTTTCAATGGATTTGATCCCTGGTTGTGCTTACACTGTTTAACTATTGCATATGTATTATATTTTTTTATATATTTTCAACTTGATCATCCCGGTACTTATATGCTTCCAGAATCTTCGTTGTACCAGTGGAACCAATGAATTTCCCTTTACATTATCGTTGTCTGACTTGTACAGAGTTTGAATTAGTTATTGTTGTTAATAGGGTTAGGAAATTTCGAATTCTAGTGTCTTATATAATATGTAAAAAGGGGTTCCAGATTCTCTAAATTTCGAAATTTGCCGATCTCTTTACGCATCTAGCATTTTTGTTTGCATGGTTGTAGCTACATACCATTGGACAGTATATGATTCATATAGTATATTAATGGACATATATATTATTCATTGTCTCTGTTGTAGACATTCCTCTTCCGTTTTACTGTAACGCCTGTATAGACATATTAATGGACATATATATTATTCATTGTCTCTGTTGTAGGCATTCCTCTTCCGTTTTACTGTAACGCCTGTATAGACTTCCAAATAATATATATATATATATATATATATATATATATATATATATATATATTTCTATATGCATATCATGAAGATTCTTGTCATTCATGGGGTATTCGTTTTGATTCTGAATTTACATGTATATAAGTGGAGACTCGTTTGTATACTATAACTACCTACAGGAAATATAATTATTCATAGATATCGGTATACTTGATCTCAATCGCATCATGCAAACATTAATTTACCCAACATAATTAATTAAAAGTGAGATGTAGCCTACAGTTTATCCTATTACAAGAGTAATAAACTCTACAGAACTAGTCTTTCTAGTTAATACATCCAATGGCATTAGTATTTACTCAGCACTATGTCCCAACAGAAAGAATCCATTCCTAACTATTGATTAGGAGGTATTTGGTTAGTCTTTAATCACAACAACATTCGACCAGAAATTCATTCATAGAAGTAAACAAAATGCAGATCTATCCATTATCATAACATTTAACTAGAGAAAGAGTAGGATAACATATATGAATCAATTTACGGGAAGACAAAGGGAACAACCACGTTCCTCATAACCGTAGAACAGGGCAACGAAAATATCTTGTCCTGTTCACCCCCTATCCTGACCATGAATCCATGAGGGAAAACTTGGGAATTTCCTCTTCAGCAATGTCTTCCTCTGTCAGTAGTCTTCTCCTTGCCTCACACTCAATAAATAGTGCTCATAACAACAAACAATCAATAATTCTTTTCCCTAGCATACTAGAAAACGTCCTGCCTCCTCACATATGCCATATATCAAAAATTGTATCTTTTTTTTGCCTAGGTCTTTTCCCTCCCTTGGGGAATTTTCGAAGCTTTCCAAATACCTGATTTTTAGGGGTTGCCAATGGACAAATTCATGATTTTCCACTTGTAACAAGCCCTGAGGTAGTTCCAACATGTTCCCCACTCATGGAGTCATGGTCAACTGATTTTAACACGGCTGTTACATTTGTCCTCCTGCAATAATTATAAAATATTTTGTTTTCATACAAGTGTCATAGTCAAATAGTTAGTTTTTTCAAATCAGTTCTCTGCCCAATAGTCATAATCATTAATTACAATTTATCAAATTCAAAATTCGGAATTGCCATAGATGGAAAAAATTTCCAAATTCGAATTTACCAAAAACGAAATATTTTTCCTAACAAATTTCAAATTCAAAAACAATTTATTTTTGGGAATGTCACAAGCTATCTTGGTCGTTGATCTGCAACTTTTTAGGCCCCATGGCTTATTTGTATATCGATCAATCTCGACCGTTGATTTGAAAGTGGGAGTGTGCTTTGATCTGGATCGTTGATCGGTCCACCTTAAAAAGGTTCGAGAGCAGACCTGGACCGTTAATTGGTCATGCCCATCAGAGTGGTCAGGTTCTGTGCTTCAACAGGACTCTGACAAGGGAAAATCTGAGATTTCATCTCGATCGTTGATCCAAGGGACTAGAGATGAACTGGAAGCCGTCGATCTGGCTCAACCACAAATCCAAAATTGACTATTGCAAAACATCGTCATGATGACGTCACCCTAAACATGTGGCAATTTTCTATTAGCCTACGACGGTACCAACGTGGTAGGGAGGGCAAGAGACATGTCACTCAGATTTGAGATTTTTACCTATGTATGTGGTGGGTTCCACATGTCCATGTGGAAGCCTCTAGTTGGCTCTGATAGTGCTCCGCTAGCGGGCTGACGTGACACTCGGCTAGGATGCTTCGAGGCTTGAGAGAGGATCTAGACTGTAGATCAATCCCGCTTGAAAGATGTTTGGGAGAAGATATGGACAGTTGATCGATCCCGCTTGAAAGAGGTCTGAGAGCATATTTGGACTGTTGATTGGTCTCACTTGAAAAGGGCCCAAGAGAAGATCTGGGTCGTCCATCAGAGGAGTATGGGTCTGGACTTCAAACGTGACTTCGACGACAGGACTCTGAGATTGCATCTTAACCATCAATCTGGAGTAGCAAGGGAAGAGTAGTCATATCAATGTGGGAAGAGTAGTCATATCAATTCTTCACACAAGGTTTGAAAATAGACCAAGTGATAAATAAACCAAGTATTAGCTTTGTGGGGCATATACATTTATGAAAGTGTTGATGGCATAGCTATGCCAACTACACAAGTGATGAGGCACCCAGTTGCACCAATTTTAGACCATAAGTGACTTGAATTCTTAGTACAAGGGTTGAAAGTGTGGAGTCCTTGTACAAGGACTGAAAATTGAACAAGCATTCACCTTATAGAGCTTCATATGCCAAAGAAAAACATCAGAATATCACAACACCAAAATCTTCCACACAACTTGAAAAAAACACTTAGTATTGGAAGTCATGGGGTACGAAAGTGCGGTAGTGCGGGAACACAAGTTGTATTGTTTCTTTGCACAAGGTTTGGAAATATACAAAGTGTTAAATAGACAAAGCATCGACTATGCACACCATAAAACTGTGCGGAAGTGATGATGACATAGCTCTGTCAACTACACAAGTGCCAAGGCACCCAAGTGTGCCAATGTTAGACCATAAGTGGCATGAATTATCAGCACAAAGTTTGAAAGTGTGGATCTCTCGTACAAGGACTCACCCATCCTCCAAATTTCCTAGCTTGTTATAACTCATGTCTTGGAACTATTTAAAATGTAGAACTGCGGAAGCACAACATCCTGCAAGCATTAGTGGCATTAATCCTCTGCACATCAACTGCAAATAGACCCATTGTTTCATATCCACGCAACATACATGTCCATAATGCAGACCCATAGAATAAATAGCTATGCCGACTGCAGAGATATGACCATACCAAAATCCTCTACAAAATGTGGAAAAAGATAAAGTAAAAAAGGCGTTTCACCAGGAAATTTCGAAAACACAAAAATAGCACCGAGGACAAATTGCTCTAAGTGCCAGTAGATGATATATGTTTACTAAAATGTCCTTTCCCCAGACAAATTACGTCTAGAATACGCATAATTATAAATAAAATACACGACCCAGACCATAGAAAACCATGACATTTACTTGGAAATTGTTCTAAATCCATTCCCTCTTCTTGTAAATCCACTATATCTACATATAAAGGAATTTCACTACAAAATATACGAAACATAAATAAATCAGGCAACTTGAATTTCTTAAAGGCCAAATGCGTAATGCATATTTACTGAAATGTCTTTTCCAAACACATGAATAAGCTTCAGAACACATGTCACCATAAATAGAAACCACCACACAATCCATAGAAAAATGTGACATCTAGTTTACATAAGCTCTAGATCCCTATTGTTTATTCATTGATATGAGAAAATCAATGCACCATAAATAATCTTTCCACCCTCCAAATTACCTAGATTGTCGCAAATTGTGGTGCAGAACTATTCAAAATGTTGATCTACGGAAGTAAAACACCTGCGAGGACCAGTGGCATCCATGCTCTACATAACACTAAAAAATAGACCAATTGTTTCCTATGCACATGACATAACTATGCATAGTGTAGAGGAAATGAAAGAATAGCTATGCCGACTAAAAATATATCATCATAGAAAAAGCCTCCACACAACCTGAAAAAAAAAAAAACAAACAAACTAGCTAAACAATTCCCAACACCATATCAAAATACATCCAACCTAAAAACAACATTGCTTTACAACACATGCTAAATAATGCACTACTCCCTAACTTTATACCCGTGCTATCTCCATAGAATCAAGCAACTACAAAATAAAAAAGAACAACATAATCTCACAACAACACACCTATTTTGTTTCTGCTTAACTCTAATTCCTTTTTACCTATCCACTTCTTAAAATAACCATCTGCCAACTTAAATTAATTCTGAAAATGAAAAATATGAATCAACATCTAATATTCTTCTGCATATAGCATACAATGCACATGATTTCTTACCCTTTGACATAGATTTCTAGAAACCCCAAAATTACAACTCCTGGAAGTCTCGAGTTGCAACACTTGGAAATTCAGAACATCTCCATCTTTTTGAACCATAACAGATGACATGGTAAATAAATGCATTAAGCAACCAAAAAACAAATTGAACAATACAACTTCAAAACGAAACACCTTCTCTCCCGATACCGTTTATTGTTTTCAGCCCACACAATTTATGTAACAACCCCTGGCTGAATTGAATTTCTTCTGAAAAAACAAAATAACAATCAACTCAATTCTATTTCGCATATACAACACAACAACACTCCACCATTCCAACCAACAACACAACATAAGTAACTACACTATGCATAATGCACACTTTATCAAACAACCAGAGAAACTAATTGCACTTACTCGAGATTTCTTACCCACTCACATAGATTTGTAAAAGCCCAACAACCAGATGTCTTGCAAGTCACCAACCGCAACACCTATGACTTGCGAAGAACCTCACCTTCCTGGATTATAGCAGACTATATCATGATAAAATGCAAATAATTCAATAATTAATTAGAACAAAATAATTCAATTAAAACTCCTTGTAATCCTTAAAATCTCTTGCAAAAATTTATGTCATACAGTACAAAACATTCCCTTCAAAATTTATGAATCGTACTAAATTTAATGAAAAATTGAAAGAAAATAATTTATATATATTTATTAAAATAATTATATATATTGTATAGTAAATATATATGCATATTGTCTGCCCCACAACTTTAAATGTCACCAATAACCAACTGACACAGCATTAAGCTTCGAAAACCGTGATGGCCTCAGAACTTTGATGCTCTTACATGCACTCATTCCAACCATCTGCTAAACATGCATAATTAATTTTCCTATTAAATTCTCGTCGTTTCCTAAGAAGTAAGATGTTGTTTTGAAGGACCAATTAGAAGACAGGAAAAAAATTAAATCGCTCCCAACAAAGTTGAACATTGGAAAACAACACCAAATTTTTGGTCAATGCAAAAACAAAATTAGGCCTTCGACATGGACTAATAATGAGCTTAATATAAATATATTCAATGCATATTATAATTGTAAAAATAAGCTAGGAAACCTTTGGTTTGATGAGAAATGGTTTGGATACAATTTTTATTAAATAATGTCATTCAAAACATAAATTATGTATAAACATTTCATTAATTAATATTATTTGGAATTATAAACGATATAATAAACATTTTGTATTATACACATACACACACACACAAAATGAAAAAAACAAAACAATCATTGACCAATGCTATATCGCCTTCGCCATTTTTAAAGACATCTCCAAAGTTAATCTTCTTTGTTTTTCTTCCCAAGGAATATCAAGGTTGTATATGTCATCGAAAATCGTAATGAGATGGAGACTACAATTGAAATGAGAATTGTAATTTTTTTTTTCAAAATTGGGGAAAACAAACTTTTAAAATAAATAATTGTTGTTCATTATAATAAAATGTCACAATAATTACTAAGATCGACTTACAAGCAATGCCCTCCTTTTTAGCGTAACCCCCTCTAAGATTGTAGACTACAAATTTTACAGACAAATATTTAGTAACGAATTATGAATTACATCAACTTTCATATTTGAAATGCAATAGTTTCATATATTATTGATCTCACCAAGAAAATCCAATGTGATATGGGAAATTGGACTTCTTTTCTTAGAGATAGATCCATGAGATGAACACTACAATGTTGTAATTGTATTTGGATGATTTGTTTCTTTGCAACAAAGAGGAAATAATAGAGATATATAATTTCAATGGATGTAGAAAATGTGACACATATGTGTTGGGCATGCCAACAAAAAAATGAAATGCCAAAAGTGTAGTGGTAGTCAGCTATAGACACACATCTTAAACCAATTACATTCATATAAAATATTAAGAACACCAATATCATAAATACCTCCATTATTATTATTATTATTATTTAAGTGAAACATATAGAATTCATATTAAAATTTTGTTGCAAACGCACCATACAATGTAATAAAACAAACCAAGAAGGACTTAACAAAGGATTGTCTTTCAATAAGTCCCACAATTACAAAAAAATCGTAGATAAATTGGTATACTTTAACAATGTCAGAATTATGGATAAGAATTCGAGAAGTATAAATCCAAACAAACTAATCTAAGAGTAAAACTAACTTGCAATTTAAAAAAAAAACTTGAGATTAAAAACGAAATGTCTACTCAAAGATTCATGCTTGATGTTTTCCTATAGCTGGTGTACCAATTCAACATTTCCCATCTCCAAATCTCCAAATGTTTGTTAGAAAATCTTATCATCCTTGATTGAGTAGGAATAGACCCAATTAAATCCTTTGGATGACAAACCATAGAACAAGAACTCATAGAAAGACATAATACCATTTCATATAGCATGCTACATTCT
>ML808183.1:67680-89330 GCA_009831015.1 Picea engelmannii | reverse complement strand
AGATCTGAGTCTGAAACTTCTCCCATGGGATTCTCATAGCCCGATCTATATTCTTGGAGAGTTTCAGAGCATTTGGAGGCCTCCTTCATCAGGGCCGAACCAACTAGGGTTTCAGTCATCCAGTGGGGCACCCCATTCAGTGGAAAATTTAGATCTATGGGGTTTGAGAGTGTATTTGGGAATTTGGACATCTGGGTTGTCCTTACAGTTGCCCGATCTATCATTTGGCATATTTCTCGGGATGATTGGACACTTTTGGTAGCAGGGCAAAATTATTGAGGGCTTCAACATTCTAACAGGACGTGGCACTTTCCAGCTTGGAGGTTGAGCATTAGTACGGCTCAGATCTGCTTGATTCAGTCTTCAGTGTATATCCAGCCTTTGGAGGCTTATTTTGTATTGTCGGGAGCATTTTGTAGTAGCTCATATCTATTGCTTGTACGACCATCTGAGGTTTATGCCAGATCGGCCATCTATTGTATTGATCTTACATTGCTCATAATAAAAGGGTAAGATCTTTGCTTGTGCTTCTACATCTTGAATATATTATGATCTCCATGTGTTGATGAATCTTGTATGCACTTAATAACTCAATAAATTAGTAGTAGTTAGTGGTTCCAAGAAAGAATTTGGCTTGGGATCATTACAAAATGATCCCCCTATTTATTCTTATGGATCCCTCATCAAGAGAAATTTATTCATTTGATAGACAATCTACCTTGATATTGGAATCCCTCAACAAATTAAAGTATTTAATATCGTTGAAGCTCCTTAAAACCCCATGGATTCTAAAGAGGAGCCTCACAAGATTAAAGTATTTAGAGTTTAAATGATTCCAATATGCATGATTATTATTGAGGAGTCCCCTATTACAATGACACTCTTGACCCCTTTTGAGATTAAAATCCTTAAACCCTTAAGGAGTGTCAATGCTTCCACTTAATTGTTAGGTGTTGTTCCTAATCCCAAGAAAAAAAAATTCATGATTTTCTTGAGGATGGAAGGTGATCCAGGTGGATATCGGTGGCCACCCACCTATTCCAACTGGCTCAAAATAGTTCTTTTGAAATTTACTATTTTTAGCATTTTTCGGGTCCTAAACTTTCGGGGCCATTTTGAGGGCCTAAACGACATTTTTTTATGATCGGGCACCACAATGATATTTAAAAGATATTATTGAGCATATGAAATGAATCTCCTCGTCAATACCTTTCCAATGAGCTATCGTGCACCCTAAATGGAGATCATATGTAAAAGTTACGACCCCAGGAAGTTGATGTACTAACTTACCCCAACGCAACCCAAACGACTTTTGGTGCTTCATCTCCTAGGATTAGGTTTTTGGATTTCTAGGGTTTTGGAATTCATGTTTATTGTAAAAATTCCTTTGGAGCCTCATTGCAATGATCATCTTGTTGTGAATGAGCGTAGCCATCACATCTCTTCTCAGAGATAAGCTACCACCATTCTAGCGAGTCTTTCACTCTATAATTTTATAGTTATGTACATTTCACTCATTAATAGAAATTGTGTATTACTATATATTTGTTCCTCTTGTTATCTATATATGATATATCTCTATTATATTATTGATATATCTCCGTACATTTCTTTATTATATCTCCGCTCTCATTTCGTGCCAAAAATAATCTGGATCGGTGGTATCAGAGAAGGATGCTCTTGGTCATTTCTCAGTGCATGTCCCCAATGAGGTCTGAGTATAGAGAGTTGGGTCTTGAGCTTGTATTTCTTGAGGAAAATCACTCTCGCACACCCAAGAAACCCTCCATGGTGGAAGAAAATAAAAATGGAGAAGCAAAAGATTTTATTAATCTGTTGTTGGAGCAAGCTCTCACATGACAAAGGAACAAAATAATGGAGAATTTTTCCCACATATTTCAACTCTTGTCGATAACAACAGACACATATTCATCAAGTGACCAATTTGGAGGCACCTCTCCTTTCAAGGTACAAGTTAATTTTTATATTCCCGTATTTGAAGGTTGGATAGAGGAGGATGCCCTAGAAAAATGGTTAAATTTGCTAGAAGGTTATTTCTTTGTTCACAATTTTTTCTACACGTAAAATATCACCTCCACACTCCTTAAGGCTCTCCCCCATGTCAAACATTGGTGGGAAACTTACTGGGAGAAAATTTTCACAGAGGAGTCTGGAATATATGGGGCCGAGCCCACTTGGGATTTTTTGTGTGGATGCGGTCAAGGAAAAATATTATTCTGTTGGTAACTATGACTACCAGTACATGAGATGGACTACACTGCAGCAAGAGAGGGGACAAACAGTGACGAATTTCACAAATAATTTCCATACCTTGCACACCAATATGGGTATCAAAGACTCTGAGTGAAATCTGGTTCTAAAATACTGTGGGACTCTGCATAGGTACATCCAAACTGAAATTGGTTTTCTGGACATCTCATCACTAAGATTTGCCTATCAATGTGTTGTCAAAATTGAGCAAAAATTTAGGCAACATAACAAATGGGAATTCGGGTCTTCAAATCCGAAACAACCAAAGTATGGTAAAGACGACCCTAACAACCAGACTCTAGAAAACCAGTCCAAGCCATAGGAAAATAAGGGTAATGGAAAGACGAAGAAGGACACTGGAAAGTGGTGCGATTTCCACAAAATCCCCTGGCACAACACTGATGAATGTCGCTCAAAACAATCATTGGTGGTCGAGATCAAAGAAAAGGACTCGAACCTTGATTCAGAGTTTGATTCAGAAAATAATGGGAGAAGACAAATCATCGACGTAGACCCCACTACTATTGTCGCGATCACAACAATTCAACCAGAAGAACCGACAGATCCTGAAGAGGGGGAGCACCTTTTTCATTCACAGATGTGGGTGAAGGGGACCCCGCTGCATTTTGTTGTTCATACCGAAAGCCAAAAAAATCTCATCTCAACAGAGGTCGTCAAACAGTTGGGATTGTCGACCACACCACACCCGCAACCATACAACATCGGGTGGCTTCGCTAGGGATGAGATATCTATGTCAGCCAATAGTGCCACTTGTTGTATGGAATCAATCCCTTCAAGGATGAAATATTATGTGATGTTTCCCCGCTAGATGTCTGTGATGTTCTTTTGGGTGAGCCATATATTTGGAAGTGCCATACTATTTATTAGTCTCAGCCTTGTAGTGTCATTGTTACTTTGGGGGGTCATCTCTACAGGATACCAGAGGTAGTTTTGACTACTATCCAACCTAAATAGTCCCGCAAGGTAATATATCATACTAAAACATTCAACCTCTTCACAATCTGTTCAAAAGGTCAATAGAAGGACAATGCAACCACTACAGCCTCAATCCAAGAACCTTCTATATAGCAGAAGCATGTCGACAATATTGCAAAAAAGCACAAATATTCCTTCTGTACACAATCATATCATGTAGCCAGAATGGTTAAAAAGTTCCAACCCTTCCAACATCAGGTTCTCAACAACCTTCCTCAATCCAAACAACACAACTTCTCCAGCAAGGCAAAGATCTCACCAAGGTTAAGATTCAACAAACGCTTCCCCCTCTCCCTCGGGAAATCAACACAATGGATGCCATTTATTCCTAAGGAGGGAGGAATGATATAGGTGGATATATGTGGCCACCCACCTATTCCAACTGACTCAAAACAATTCTTTGGCAATTTACTATTTTTAGCAGTTTTTTGAGTCCTAAAATTTCGGGGCCATTTTGAGGGCCTAAACAACATTTTTTCACGATCGTGTACCTCATTGATAATTAAAGGCTCTGGTTGAGACTATGAATTGAATCTCCTCATAAATACATTTCCAATGAGCTATTGTGTGCCCTAAACGGAGATCGTATGCAAACGTTATGACCCCAGGAAGTTGGTGTACTAACTTACCCCAACGGGGCCCACATGACTTTTGTGCTTCATCTCCTAGGGTTAGGTTTTTTTATGTCTACGGTTTTGACATTCATTTTTTTTGTAAAAATTACTTTGGAGGCTCATTTTAGCGATTATATTCTTGTGAATGAGAATAACCATCACATCTTTTCTTAGAGATAAGCTGGCACCATTCTAGCGAGTCTTTCACTCTGTAATTTTACAGTTCTGTACATTTCACTCATTAATAGAAATTGTGTATTAATGTATATATGTGCCTCTTGTTATATATATCTGATATATCTCTATTATATTATTGATATATCTCTATACATTTATTTATATAATATCTGCTCTCATTTCGTGCCAAAAATAATCTGGATCAGAAGGTGATCCCCCTACACCCACCACCCCTAAATACTTATGTTGTTGTTTTAAAAACCATTATAACCCATTAAAAAACAATAAATGATTCACAACCTATGATCCACCCTAAAGCATCAACAACATAGAATCATAATTGGATTACTAAAGGAGGGGGAGAAATGGCATTGTCATCTCTAATGGCATAAACAATAGACAAGGGATGAGACCCTTGTTCATGATGCACATGAATCTCTCTAGTGAAGGGTTGCAAATGCACATGTCATATTAATTACATTCATATAAAATAATTGAAGTATAACATCAAACCACATTATTTAAACTCATCACACTGATATTACTTGCTCCTCACACACAACCTCAATTCAAAGAGGAATGTTAGAACTGGGCCTAGTGAAGTGAGAAACCTACATATAAGCCATTAAGAAATAACTGGTATATTAAAAGAAAATGTAATAAATAAATTTAATCAACAAACAAATAAATAAATTCAATGATTATGTAGATGTTAGTGTAGTGTAGCTAGGGGAATAATATGGGGTACCTAGGGAGGTACCTAAGGGGAATAACCATAGATATGTGTGAGACCACTTTTAATAAATAAGACATATTGTGAACACAATAAATGTAAGAGGGCTTACTAGAAGGTTCCTCCTCTATAATGTCCTTAGGTGGTAGGAAGTATTATACAAGGGGGTGTAAACAATGTAATGTACATGTTGAAGAGATATTGTATTTGGAGCATATCTCATTAGAAGGTTGTCCCCTCGAAGATGCAAGTGATCAGGAGTGGATCCCTTCCTTAAAAGGATCTATTGTATGGTGTTTCCCTACCCTAAGTGTTTTTATAATAATAAAGGGGATTTTCTACATTTGTCTTTGTATCTTGTGTGGTGGTTGTATAATTCAGATATTTGGTCCAAAAAATACTTGAGGCTACGATGATCAGTTTTAATATGGAAGTGTTGCCACAAACAATAAGGACAACAAAGATCCACTGCATGTAGAATAGCCAACATTTCCTTTTCATAGGTAGATTTTCTCAAATTTCAATCTAATAGTTGTTTAGTAGAGAAATCCAAAGGTATGCCATATTGCATGAGGACTGCACCATTTCCTTTCTTTGAAGCATCACATTCCAAGACATAAGCCTTGGTCAAATCAGGAAGTGTTAGAACTGGAGTTGTGTACATAGTTTATTTCAAGGCTCGAAAGGATTGATAAGTTGATGGAGTCCAACCAAAAGCATTATTTTTAAGGAGAGCAGTGAGGGGAGATGCAATTTTTCCATAATTATTCAAAAACTTTCGATAATATCCCATTAGACCCAGGAAACCTCACAAAATTTTAATAGTTTTAGGATGTGGCTAATCCTTCATAGATACTATTTTATGAGGATCCACACAAACACCATCCTTTCCAACAATACGACCCATGTATTCGACTTCGGGAGCTCCAAAAGCACATTTGGACTGTTTGAGGAAAATTTTGTACTAAGATAGTAGGTGTAAAGACTTGATCCAGTACATGAGCCAGATGGGATTGCCAATTTTTACTATAGATTAGGATATCATCAAAGAAAACTAGGAAAACATGATGGAGGATGGGGTGAAAGACATTATTCATGAGACGTTGAAAGGTGGAGGGTGCATTACACAAGCCAAAGGGCATGACCAAGAACTCATAATGGCCCTCATGAGTTCAAAAGACATTTTTTGGAATATCATCCTCTTTCATATGTATCTAATCAAGCTTGGTAAAGAATTGAGCACCACTTAACTCATCCAAAAGGTCATCAATGATGAAGATGGGGAATTTATATTTGATAGTAATTTTGTTAAGGGATCTAAAATTATAACACATGTTCCAAGTGCCTTCTTTCTTGAGTACCATGAAAACAGGGGAAGAATAATGGCTAGTACTGTGACGGATAACACCCCCCGCTAAAAATTCCTAAACAATTTTCTCAATTTCATTCTTTTGGGAAAAGGGGTGACGATAAGGGAAAATACTGGGAGGAAGACTACCAAGGACAAGGGGGATGGAATGATCATGGGAACCATGGGAAGGAGGAAGGACTTGGGGGTTGTAAAAAATAGATCAATTTTTAGAGAGAAGAGACTGTATGTCGGGATAAACCATAGGGGAATGGGTCTCAATTGCTTGAATGACATGGAGCTGTGCAATAATGACAAAGTGACATTTTTGAGTAGTTTCTCCATTATGTGGGAATTAATGATATAAGGAGATATTGCAGTGATGCCTTGGAACTGATATTGTTTTTCATCATGTTGAAATATCATGGTGAAATCCTTGAAATCCATGGTGATGGGGCCGATTGTGCACAACCATTCAACACCGAGGACAATGTCTCAAGCTCCCATGTCAATAAAAAACATGTGAGATTTGAGACGGTAATGACTAATTTGTAGGTGCACATTTTCACAATTCCCTCCACATTTCATGGAACCACAATTAGAAATCATGATTTGAAAATTGTTGATTGCACAGATGTAGCACATAGTCTCTTGGGAAATTCAATGATGAATAAAATTGTGGGTCCTACCACTATCAATGAGGATGATGACTTTCCTATGCTTGATATATCTAATTAATTTAAGTGTTTGAGGAGTAGAGATACCAGTGAGGGCATTCAAGGAGATAAGTGATTCAACTTCTACGGGATCATAGGGCTGGGTATGATCATATGATAGGATTATATCTTTAGGAGGGGAAGCTTCGATATCCTCTTCATCAACGTCCTCGAAAATGGCCATAAAATGTTGTTGCTCCTTACACTTGTGCCCCATAAAATATTTGTCATCATGGTTATAGAAAAGACCCTTCAGTTGGCGTTCAACCACTTCTTCTCTGGTTAATTTATGGACCTTAATAGCAGAGGAAGGACGGGCTGGATTGGTGGGTTGGGGGCGAGGAAGAAATGAGGGTTTTCTGTTTCAAGAAGAGGTTGCCTATTATGATTCCTTAGCGCAGTGAGTAGCTTCAAGCCAATTTTGGGGGAGAGCCATGAAGGCATGGACATGAATGTCATCTTTAAGGCCACTAATAAAGAATTCATGAAATAAATTTCTAGACATGCCTTATGTTCCGAAAACCAATTGCTCAAAAGAAGTTATATAGTCTTCCAATGTACCCGATTGTTTCAGGTTGGTCAAATGACCCAAATGATGGGTGTTAGTGTCAAAGCATTCATAAAGGTCAACAACAAACTGGGTTCAAGCAATATACCCTTGGTGTGAAATTTAACACCATTTCTAGCATTTATGATCCAAATAAAGGACATTGATATGAATTTTGGCCAAATCATTAATAATGTCGTGCAAGGAGAAATAATGTTCCATTTGAGTAACCCACCTTATGGGGTCCAAGCCAACAAATTTATTCACATCAACTTTTGGAAGACATATAAGGTCACAATGAAGGGGGTTGGGATGAAAAGCCATGGTATGGGAGGATTCATGTCCTTTGAGGTGTGAAGGTTGGTCAGAGGAGATGCCTTGGGATTGGTTCATCCATTGTTTTAGTGTGGCTTTGAGGGAGTAAAATCGAGTAGTAAGTTTCTCAAATTTGTTATTGACGACGCAAATTTGGGAAGTCATGTGTTGGATGTTAGTCTTGTTCTGGTTGGTTTCAGTTTGCAATGCAATGGTTTTCTGGTTGCAAGTGTGGGACATTCAAGAATTAAGAAAACAAGGAGGAAATTAGGTCCACACAGAAAACTATTATGGGTGAGGGGTACCATTGTGATCAGTGCGTCAGTGCGAAGAGAGGAGTCTAATTGAATAAATCATAAACAAGGGTGTCGAGAAGGGTAGTCGGGTCCACAAAAAAAAGTCTTATAAGTGAAGGGTACCACTGTAATCAAGGTGAAGAGAGAAATATAGTGGAAAAGGTCCCAAATAAGAGTGTCAGGAGGACTACTATACTCATTATTTTTTACTCCTACGGAGTTATACTCCGATATGTAGAATATTGCAGTGGTTGAATGCCCAGATTGTTAACGGGGAAAAATGTATAGAAATTTTGAACCTTGGATGCAGGAGGTAGGGTTGCGCTGCAAAAGTTATCCTCTTTTTTTGTTATGTTTTGTTCCAGAAACAAGGGTTAGGGTTTTTAGGGATCCTACAGACATGTGTTTTCCCTGTGCTATAGCTCTCTAATATATGTGTGGGGTTAAAAAAGAGTACTCTTCCCAATATCTCAAGGAACCAACTAAGGATGCTTGGCTATACCCTTATTCGTACTACCTGATTACTCAGGTATGAAAGAGTGATCTTCTTTAGTGTTTTTCTCAGTGCCACTATAACAGTCAGGCGGTCGATAAGATGATTTATAGTTGGTTTCAGGAGAACTAAGGGACTCTCTATATACCTGAAGGTATGTGTGAGTGATGGTCGTGTACAAGTGTTGTCTAATGTGTTACTACTCAAAGGGGTGCCAATAGGGGTTATAGAGGTTTCGAACTAGGTGGAACAGTGGTTTCAAATAACCTGTGAAACCGTCTGTATTTCCTACATGGAGTCCTCCCCAAACACAATCTTACCCACCAAACGACATATATTTGTGCTTTAAAGACATTGATAGCACACGTCTCTAGCCTGGAAAAAAATTGTCTAAAATTTATATAGAGGAAAGTGCTCTGATACCACTTGTAAGGTACTAGATGTATTATTCAAAGTAGAACAAAATTATTATGAATAATACCAATAGAAACATCAAAATATAGAGAAAAATAACATCGAAAATGATACCTTTATTGATATAAATCCAATTTCACTTGCCTCTTCAAGTGGGAAACCTCCAGTAGAGCAGAGCTCAATTACAAACAATTCTCAAGACAAAAATTTCCCATGCGTTCTACTCTTATTTATATTATTTCTATCTTCTAGCAAACATTCTAGAGGAAGATCTTTCTAGAAGCATAAGGTTCTATTATGTCTTCTTACATTAGACATGTTCACATTATTACATTGAACTTATTTACTAATGTCATCCTTTATTACATAGAAAACATATTATTTTACCTACATGATGGGTTAGGTAGGGAAACACCATACAATCGATCCTTTTGAGGAAGGGATCCACTCCTGATCACTTGCCTCTTCGAGGGGGAAACCTCCTAATGAACTATTCTCCAAATACAATACTTCTTCAACATGTCCATTACATTGTTGAAACTCCCTTATATAATACTACCTACCACCTAAGAAAATTCTAGAGGATGATCATTCTAATAGGAGAAACCTTCTAGTAAGCCCTCTTACATTTATTGTGTTCAAACTAGACCTTATTTATTAAAAGTGGCATCCATACTTATCTATTGTTATTCCCCTTCGGTACCTCCCTAGGTACCTCATATTATTCCCCTAGCTACACTACATTCCATCCCCCTTATGAAAGTGTTGTCCTCAACGCTTGTTATGAGGAAGTACAACCATACGCGAGGGTCCCATGGATAAGTGTGGACCATAATTCTGAAGTAGGTTGGAGAACCAAGGTCCCATTTAGAAGTTCTAGCCACCATGTTGAATTAGTCCAAATGCCATTGTAAACTTGGGTCCCATTTCCAAGTGCTCATGTGAACTCAATGCTTAATATATCAAAACTCAATAGCTAGCTGGAAATGATGCTCCAAGGATCGACACTAGTCATGTGGATCCAAATATGTAGATCCATTCATATGCAAAAAATTATTTGCATAACACACTAGTATTGGAGAATAATGAAAAGTAGTATTCATAGAAGGCTCTTGACTGCTCTCCAAATTGTTCTCTACACAAGGGGGAGTAGAGTCATCAAATAAAATATGAAAGTGGTTGTCATCCCATAAATGACAACTATCCATATATCAATCATCATAATTGGCCTTGAAATAATATCAAGCATATACTTCCTGATTATATTTGTCCCTCATGTCCCCCATAATATCTCTCTCTTGCATTTTAGATATGTACTCTTGAATATTTTGACAACTATCCTTGATGTCTTGTAGATCATCCTTGATGGTTTGCAGACTGTCACTTATACCTCGGAGGATTGGAGAGAAAAACGTAAGCATGACATATCCATCGTAAACACCATTTATAAGATACCAAAATAAAGACCTAAAAATATTCTATCTAATGGCACTGCTTTGGCCCCAATATGAGCACCCTGTCAAAAGTGATGATCTCTACAGTCTTTCATGACCATCATGAAAAACCCCTAAAACAATTGTTGATTTTGAATCAACGATATATTCACTTCCAATGCTCCGATTTGGACAATTTGTTTTATGAAATTGTGTGGTCGTCCTCGGAAAAAACCTGAAAAATTGTTGATCTTAAATCAACAATATCTTGGCCTCCTGAACTCCTATTCAAATGATTTTTTTTAAAGCGATTTTTTTTTTCCAATAGGAACTCAGATATACAACCAGTTTCATCAAATTTTGCATATAAAGCTACAAAAATTGACCTTATTTTCGCGGCCCTCTTTTTATTTGTCATTTAAAACCCTGCAATTTTTTTTAAAAAATGCCCCTTTTTTGTGGTCGTAGAAAGTTCTTTGATACCACTGCTTATGTACCAAATACCTGAATAATAAATCACCACAATGAATCCAAGAACAATGTAGAATAAATCACACTTTATTATATGAAAACCTTTGAGGTAGGGAAACACCATACAATCGATCTTTTTAAGGAAGGGATCCACTCCTGATCACTTACCTCTTGAAGGGGGAAACCTCCTAGTGAGCTATGCTCCAAATACAATACTTCTTCAACATACCCATTACATTGTTTACACCCCCTTATATAATATTAACTACAACCTAAGAACATTCTAGAGGAGGAACCTTCTAGTAGGCGGACCCTTCTAGTAATCCCTCTTACATTTCTTGTGTTCACACTATGCCTTATATATTAAAAGTGGACTCCATACATATCTACTATTATTTCCCTTGGTTACCTCCCTAGTTACCTCATATTACTCCCCTAGCTACACTATAGTTAGTCATCCCATAGAAGATGCAACGACCACTATTACATATACAACGCCGATCATAGTAAGATTATGATAGAAAGGTGTAGATGAATAAAACAATTAGGAATTTACATCCACACACACACACACACACATGGTTAATAAGGAAAAACATGTATATAAAATCAATAAATTTGTTATTCATGTACAAAAAAGGAGTAAATTTATCAATGCACTTATCTCAATCGACAATCAATCATGTCAAATATTAGTCCAAAACCCATAGTGAATCTTCCCACACAATGTACATGGATGAGAAAACAAAACATATCCACCTCAAAATGACTTTCCATCCTAACACTTAGACAAGTGTACCTCCTCACTACCAAGTGAATTCCCTCCCGATAACTACTCGACAAAGGTGGCATATCACACAATGTTCCATGCCAAGTGGAACACCATAGCCTAGGCCTCTAGAAGTAAAATAAGTGTAGGAGTAAATTGTGTTCTAGAGGTAAATCAGTACGATGCAAGAGGGATTGGGTAGTTTGGATCTGCGTGCCTCAGATTTCATTGTGTTTTGGCATCTGAAATCTGACACTCTAAGATTCTAAGAAATTGAAATAGTTCACGTGCTTTTTGATTAGACTTGGCATATAATATTTTCATAGATTCTATTTTATGAGGATCCACACAAACACCAGAATTTCAAACAATACAGCCCATGTATTCGACTTCAGGAGCTCCAAAAGCATATTTGGACTATTTGAGGAAGAGTTTGTGCTAAGATAGTAGGTGTAAAGACTTGATCCATTACATGAACTAGATGGGTGTGCCAATTTTTACTATAGATGAGGATATCATCAAAGAAAACTAGGAAAAAATGATGGAGGATGGGGTGAAAGACATTATTCATGAGACTTTGAAAGGTGGAGGGTACATTACACAAGCTAAAGGGAATGGCCAAGAACTCATAATGGCCCTCATGAGTTCAAAAGACATTTTTTGGAATATCATCCTCTTTCATATGTATCTGATCAATTTTGGTAAAGAATTGAGCACCACTTAACTCATCCAAAAGGTCATCAATGATGGAGATGGGGAATTTATATTTGATAGTAATTTTGTTGAGGGATCTAAAATTAGAGAACATGCACCAAGTGCCTTGTTTCTTGAGTACCATGAAAACATGGGAATAATAATGGCTAGTATTGGGACGAATAACACCCCCGCTAACAATTCCTATTTTTTTTCTTTCTCAATTTCATTATTTTGGGAAAAGGGGTGACGATAAGAGAAGATATTGGGAGGAAGACTACCAAGGACAAGGGGGATGGAATGATCATGGGAACCATGGGAAGGAGGAAGGCCTTGGGGGTTGTCAAACATAGATTGTTGTTTAGAGAGAAGAGACTATATGTCGGGATAAACCATAGGGGAATGGGTCTCAATTGCTTGAATGACATGGATTTGTGCAATAATTCCAAAGTGACCTTTTTTGAGTAGTTTCTCCATTATGTGGGAACTTATGATATAAGGAGAGCTTGAAGTGATGCCTTGGAACTGATATTATTGTCCATCATGTTGGAATATCATGGTTACATCCTTGAAATCCATGGTGATGGGGTCAATTGTGCACAACCATTCAGCACCAAGGACAATGTTGAAACCTCCCATGTCAATAACAAACATATGATATTTGAGGTGGTAATGACCAATTTGCAGGTGCACATTTTCACATTGCCCTCCACATTTCATGGAACCACAATTAGAAATCATGATTTGAAAATTGTTCATTGCGCAGATATAACACATGGTCTCTTGGGAAATGCGACGATGAATAAAATTGTGGGTCCTCCCACTATTGATGAGGACGATGACTTTCCTATGCTTGATATATCTAATTAATTTAAGTGTTTGAGAAGTAGAGATACGAGTGAGGGAATTCAAGGAGATAAGTGATTCAACTTCTAGGGGATCATAGGGTTGGGTATGGTCATATGCTGGGATTATATATTAAGGAGGGGAAGCTTCGATATCCTCTTCATCAACATCCTAAAAAATGGCCATAAAATGTTGTTGCTCCTTACACTTGTGCCCCAGAAAATATTTATCATCATGGTTATAGAAAAGACCCTTGATTTGGCGTTCAACCACTTCTTCTTTGGTTAATTTGTGGACCTTAAGAGGAGATGAAGGAGGGGCGGGATTGGTGGGATGGGGGAGAGGAAGGAATGAGGGTTTTCAGTTTCAAGAAGAAGCTACCTATTGTGCTTCCTTGTCTTAGTGAGTAGCTTCAAGCCAATTCTGGGGGAGAACCATGAGGACATGGACATGGATGTCATCTTTAAGGCCACTAATAAAGAATTCAAGAAATAAATTTCTAGACATGCCTTATGTTCGAAAAACCAAGTTCTCAAAAGAAGTTATATATTCTTCCAATGTACCTGATTGTTTCAGCTTGGTCAAATGACCCAAATGATGGGTGTTAGTGTCAAAGTGTTCATAAAGGTTAGCGAAAAAATGGGTTCAAGCAATATACCCTTAGCGTGAAATTTTATGCCAATTCCAGTGTTTAGGATCCAAATAAAGGACATTGATATGAAGTTTGGCCAAACCATTAATAATTTCGTGGAAGGAGAAATAATGTTCCATTTGAGTAACCCACCCTGTTGGGTCCAAGCCATCAAATTTATTCAAATCGAATTTTGGAAGACAGAGGTCATGATGAAGGGGGTTGGGTTTAAAGGCCATGGTATGGGAGGAGTCATCTCCTTTGAGGTGTGAAGGTTGGTCAGAGGAGGTAGGACCTTGAGATTGGCTCATCCGTTGTTTTAGTGTGGCTTCGAGGGAGTCAAATAGGGTAGTGAGGTTCTCAAATTTGTTATTGATGATGCAAATTTGGGAACTCATGTGTTCGATGTAAGTCTTGTTCTGGTTGGTTTTGGTTTGCAATGCAATGGTTTTCTGGTTGCGGGTGTGGGACATTGGAGAATTAAGAAATCAAGGAGGTAGTTGGGTCCACCCATAAAACAATTATGAGTGAGGGGTACCACTGTGATCAGTGCGAAGAGAGGAGTATAATTGAAAAAATCATAAATAAGGGTGTCAAGAAGGGTGGGTGGGTCCACAAAAAAATATTCTTATAAGTGAAGGGTACCACTGCGATTAGGGTGAATAGAGAAATCTAGTGGGAAAGGTCCCAAATAAGAGTGTCGGAGGGACTACTATACTCATTGTTTTTAGTCCTACAGATTTATACTCTGATCTGAAGAATATTACAGTGGATGAATGCCTAGATTGTTAACGGGGAAAAATGCATAGAAATTTTGAACCTTAGATGCAGGAGGTAGGGTTGCATTGCAAAATTTATCCTCTTTTTTTGTTATGTTTTGTTCCATAAACAAGGGTTAGGGTTTTGAGGGTTCCTACAGACATGTGTTTTCCCTGTGATATAGCTCTCTAATATATGTGTGGGGTTAAACAATAGTACTCTGCCAAATATCTCAAGACACCAACTAAGAATTCTTGATTATACCCTTAGTCATACTACTTGATTACCTAGGTATGAAAGAGTGACCTTCTTGAGTGTTTTTCTTAGTGCCACTATAATAGTTAGGTGACCGATAAGCTGATTTATAGTTGATTTCAAGAGGGGGCTCCCTATATACCTGAAGGTACGTGGGAGTGATGGTTGTGTACAAGTGTTGTCTAATGTGATACTACTCAAAGGGGTACCGATAGCGGTTATAGAGGTTTCGAACTAGGTGGAACAATGGTTTCAAATAACTCATGAAATTGTTTGTATTTCATATGTGGAGTCCTCCCCAACCACAGTCTTACCCACCAAATGACATATATTTTTTCTTTAAAGACACTAATAGTACACATCTCTAGCCTGGAAATTTTTTGTCTAAAATTTATACAGAGGAAAGTGCTATTATACCACTTGTAAGGTACTAGATATATTATGCAAAGTAGAACAAAATTATTATGACGAATACCAATAGAAACATCAAAATATAGAGAAAAATAACATCGAAAATGATACCTTTATTGATAGAAATCCAAGTTCACTTCCCTCTTCAAGTGGGAAACCTCCAGTAGAGAAGATCTCAATTACAAAACAATTCTCAAGACAAAACTTTCCCATGCATTCTACTCTTATTTATACTATTTCTATCTTTTAGTGAACATTCTAGAGGAAGATCTTTCTAGAAACGAAAGCTTCTATTATGTCTTCTTACATTAGACATGTTCACATTATTACTTTGGACTTATTTACTAATGTCAACCTTTATTACATATAAAACATATTATTTTACATACACGATGGGTTAGGTAGGGAAACACCATACAATCGATCCTTTTGAGGAAGGGATCCACTCCTGATCACTTGCCTCTTCAAGGGGGAAACCTCCTAATGAAATATGCTCCAAATAAAACACTTCTTCAACGTGCCCATTACATTTTTGAAACCCCCTTACATAATACTACCTACCACCTAAGAAAATTCTAGAGGAGGATCATTCTAATAGGAGAAACCTTCTAGTAAGCCCTCTTACATTTATTGTGTTCAAACTAGGCCTTATTTATTAAAAGTGGCCTCCATACTTATCTATTGTTATTCCCCTTGGGTACCTACCTAGGTACCTCATATTATTCCCCTAGCTACAATACATTCCATCCCCCTTATGAAAGTGTTTCCCTCAACACTTTTTATGAGGAAGTACAACCATACACGAGGGTCCCATGGATAAGTGTGGACCATAATTTTGAAGTAGGTTGGAGAACCAAGATCCCATGTATAAGTGTTATCCACCATGTTGAAGTAGTCCAAACGACACTGTAAACCTGGGTCCCATTTCCAAGTGTTCATGTGAACTCAATGCTTAAGATATTAAAACTCAATAGCCAGCTGGAAATGATGCTCCAAGGATCGACACTAGTAATGTGGATCCAAATATGTAGATCCATTCATATCCAAAAAATTGTTTGCATAACACACTAGTATTAGAGAATAATGAAAATAAGTATTCATATAAGGCTCTTGACTTCTCTCCATATTGTTCTCTACACAAGGGGGAGTAGAGTCATAAAATAAAATATGAAATTGGTTGTCATCCAGAAATGACAACTATCCATATATCAATCATCACAATTGGCCTCGAAATAATATCAAGCATATGCTTCTTGATTATATTTGTCTCTGATGTCCCCCATAATATATCTCTCTTTCATTTTAGCTATGTACTCTTGAATATTTTTACAACTATCCTTGATGTCTTGCATATCGTCCTTGATCGATTGCAGACCATCACTTATACCTCAGAGGATTGGAGAGAAAACATTATGCACGACATATCCATCGAAATCACCCTTTATAAGATACCAAAAGAAATATCTAAAAATATTCTATCCAATCGCATTGATTTGGCCCCAATATGAGCACCATGTCAAAAGTTATGATCTCTACAGTCTCTCGCGACCATCATGAAAAGCCCCTAAAAAAATTGTTGATTTTGAGTCAACAATATCTTCACTTCCAAAGCTCCGATTTGGAGTATTTGTTTTTTGAAATTGAGTCATTTTGCGAGATGAACTCATATCTATAATTTTTTTGGGACAATTCTTCACCAATTAATACTGAAACCTACAAAATTGTGTGGTCGTCCTCAAAAAACCCTGAAAAATTGTTGATTTTAAATCAACAATATCTTGGTCTCCTGAACTCCTATTCGAACGATTTTTTTTTAAAGTTTTTTTTTTTTCCCCGATAGGAACTCATATATACAACCACTTTCATCAAATTCTTCATATAAAGCTATAGAAATTGACCTAAGTGCAAAAATTAAAAAAATTGCCCCTTTTTCGTGGCTGAAGAAAGTTCTTTGATACCACTGATTATGTACCAAATACCTGAATAATAAATCACCACAATGAATCCAAGAATGATGTAGAATAAATCACACTTTATTATATGAAAACCTTTGAGTTAGGGAAACACCATACAATCGATCTTATTAAGGAAGGGATCCACTCCTTATCATTTGCCTCTTCAAGGGGGAAACCTCCTAGTGAGCTATGCTCCAAATACAATACTTATTTAACACACCCTTTACATTGTTTACACCCCCTTATATAATACTAACTACCACCTAAGAATGTTCTAGAGGAGAAACCTTCTAGTAGGTGGATCCTTCTAGTAATCCCTCTTACATTTATTGTGTTCACACTATGCATTATTTATTAAAAGTGGCCTCCATACATATCTACTATTATTTCCCTTGGGTACCTGTTGGCGGGAAAAAATGACCTTCCTTCAACTAAAAGAACGAGTCCAGTCTGAGGTTGTCTAAATAATCCAAGTTGTTTGGTGTAACTCGTTCCGACGAGTTTAATGGCTCCGTTAGCCAATCTAAAAGTCCTAAAAGAAACAAATAAAAGAAATGAAATAATTAACTAATTACTAATCACTATATATATATATGTGTGTGTGTGTGTGTACATACGTATAATGTAACTATTGTAGATATATTTAAACGAGATATTTACTTATCTTACTTATGTACATGATATACAAACTGCAAGTTTTAATCTAAACTTAAGAAACTCAATGTGAAAAATGATTGCTTCGAAGAAGCAGATAAAGAAAGCACATAAAAATATTTTTTCATTTTTCCTTTATAAATCTAAACTAATATTAAAAAAATTCTATGAAACAAAAACGTGTGGATAATCAAAAGCCAAACCATACATTCGAGTTTTAGTGATAAGTAAATGACAAAAAAATGTAAATGAACTAACCTATTAGTAAGTTAGCGATATGTATCCAAGCATCTACATGATTAGAGAATGTCCAAGTACCACGTCCAAGAGGGAAACCTGCAATGAACCTTAAGATTGTTCTAAATAAATGCAGAACAATGTGTTCACAGTTGAGTTTTAATAACATAATAGATGATACAAATAGGTCCTATGATCTTATGATCGCAAGCGATTACATTAAGATAAATCTGATTGTAACAACATTGCATTTGATCATTCAACTAAAAATTAAAGAGAAATCATGTCATTTAAGCTAAATAGATGATCACACTGTTAATATCTAAAGCATCAAATATGGACGATATTTATAAAATAATTATCCCAAAACATAACAGATCGTGAAGTCTAAAGCTATCAAAACCTATTAGTATATCAGGATAAACAAAACATAAATGAAAACACCATTTACAAGAAGCTAAAGCCAAAATGCATATTGATGTTCCATTTAAGTCTGTGAATTAATCGTCCATCTTCTGCCCCAGGCCAAGATGATTTCTATTACAAAATACTGTGTATTTAAAGAGTTCAGGTAAGCTAAGCATCCTATGTTCCAAGATAGGATCATATCTCAAAAGGATCTCAAAGTTACAACAATAGAGGGTCTAAAAATCCACTCAATATCAAACCGTATCATCAAAATTACACAAGTTTTGTTTTGATTTACAGAATAAGATAAAAGAGGTGACTAATCAACTAAGTCCAACAATGCTCCATATTATGAGATCACCACAAGATACATCATATCCTGAAAGAAAAACAAAATGTGCAAATTAGATATTTATTTAACTAACAATTTCTAATTTTTTATATGAGAAATTTGACTTGGCTACAGAATCTCATGATTCTGTAGCTAGTCTTATTATTGACAATAGAAATCTAAATCACTCTATATTAATTAGAAAAATAACAATAAAGCACAACAAAAATAAAAAAAATAATCTTACCATTCAACTGAAAATCAAATTCGAATCACAAAATTTCAGAGTTGATCACAGCCTCGATACTATCGATGTTTTTTATTATGATATTGCCAGTCCTTTTTAAGTGTTTTCCTTGCCTTTGTGCATTGATCTTGAGCTCGTGGTTTTCAATTGTCAATGAGCGGTTTTGAGTCGTAAGAGCCTTGATCGTTTTTTGAAGGATGGGAATGCATGTGTAATACAGACCTATCCAATGTAAACACACTTCATAATTTACAGCAGGGGCAAATGGTTGAGCAAGCACATGAGTGTGTGTCAAAACACTTCCACTATCCACTGTTGGCTTTTGACCAAATTTAATTCCTGGAGAATCCTTGTTGTGCTTCAAACACGGTGGCAAGTTATTCGCATAATCAAAAGCTTGACCCAGATCCGGTTTAGAGTGATTTGGGTCTTCATCTACCAGAAATTTTTCAATCTCAGAATCAGAGCTCTCATGGACATAGATCGATTTGATCGAGGTCACATGAGCTTTTGATCTATCCCGTAGGGTCCTAAAAATTAGTCTCCTAGCCCTCTTGTTATTAAACCCTCGCATGTCTCGATTTTTATTTGACTATTCGGAAGGGTTTCCATTGGTGGATTCGATGTTAAGGTTAGGGTCGTCGTCTTGCTCATACTTAGGAGTTTCAACAAGCTTGGAGCCGACGTCCTCCTGTTCACACATAGACTGATCAGGAGTATCCCTTTCACAAGGGTTTTCACATAAGAAAACTGACCTATCATTGGAGGGAAAGAGAGACTTTTCTAGCATAGGTTTATCAATCACTGGATTCTCCTCAGGGTTTACTGTAACAAAGCCATTGTGAGTCACGAAAGAATCCCAATAATCATTAAGTAGTTTCAGATGATGGACTATCAACATATTAATCAACCCATGATGAAATATGTCGGAATTTAATTTCTGCCTTTTATATCTCTTTGACATCTTATATAAACTTATTAATAAGTAAAAAGACATGTTTAACTAGAATCTGATAAAATGCATTAATAATCTTATGTGGTAAAGGAAGACGAGGTTGTAGCAGCCTTCACAAGTGATAAAATGTCTTAACACTGCCAATAAACCATGCCATCTATCCTTCAACAGAGAGAGTGGCATACCTTTGTCACAACATTGAATTTTTCAGGAGGTGACAAACAGACCCCATGGTACCTTGTCCAGCTTTGAATTTTTAAACCATATTTGGCCGGTAAGGGGAAGACCTGTTGCCTCACTCAGGAATTCCTCGGTGACTTCCAATTGAATGTCACCCACTTTGGCTCTGCATCCATCAAATGTGAGGGCGAACTCTTGGGCTGCTTGTAATTTATAAAACTGAAACTTCTCAAGAAACACAAACCAACCTTGGCTTTTAAGGTCTTCAATCGCGTCATCATACAACAACAAAGTTTGGGAGCCATTCGGCTCGACACGGACGACAAGGGCCATAAGGGCTTGGACAGGAAACCACAAAGGTGACCATAACTCACTGTGAGCGTAAGGGGTAGCAAAAACAGAGGAAGGCCAGAGCAAGTAACAAAGGAATAAAACCCACAGTTACCCTAGCACGACCAAAATGAGAGCATAAGGGGTTTCAAGCCACGAAAATCGGGCATTTCAGGTAATTAATGCCATGAGTACAGAGAGAAACCCAAGACTTTAGTTTGGAATGATGGATTTGTCGATTCAAACTGCCACTTGAAACAGAGTACAAAGTACGACTGAGTTTGAATCTCATCATATGTAATGGGTACCTTGATTTGCCAAGGTTAGGAGAGGATGCGATCCAAAAATCAAAATACCAATCAAAGGATTTTAAAATTGAAAATGATCTATCAAGAACGTTAATGATCTATCAAGAACGTTAAGATATAGCTTATAATCCAGGAGAAACTCAAAAACAAATGTTTTATTGATATATGATGAGCTTCAAAGCAAAACAACATTCATTAAAAGAGTTGTAAGAACATCGATCCTACATAAAGACAAAGCCTTGGATATAATTGCAATTTGATTATAAGTTTCAATGTTTCATTCATGCTTTCAGTCATGAATGAAGCATGAAAACGAAAAAAATAAAATAGGAACAATCAAAACATCTTCTTTACAACCGAGTAGTCACCTTCAAATAGCAATATTTATATGATGAAGTGTAGGCAACTACAAAAATTGTTATTTGTCACTTTAAAAGGAAAAAATCATGTATGGATGCCAACAGTGGCGACTTACTGGGAGAAGCAGTTATCTCTGCCTTACCGAGGAGTTTATGTTAGGACTGCTTAGAATGATTACAGATCAAAGCATAGTTAAAGGACATGAAGCATCTCAAAAATCATTACACAATCCAGATTCATATATCTTTCTGTCCAAATGAAATCCGGTGACAAAATTTTAACTACAAGAGAAACGATGTTCAAGTCAATGGCTTCGATACTGTTGACAGGGCCACTACTGCCAACAGGCGTCCTGTTAAGCCCTAATATTGGCTCATTACCCCTTAATTGGGGCATATTATATTAGTAATGTTATTTATTACCCCTTAATTGGGGCATATTAGATTAGTAATGTTATTTTATTTATGTCGGCTTTAAGCCATTAGTTGTAATTATA
>ML808183.1:44943-55737 GCA_009831015.1 Picea engelmannii | reverse complement strand
TATATAGACGAAATCAACAACTAGTTGGGCACATATTTGCATGACATGGGGTCGTGTTATCTGACTGCAACCACTATAACATCCAAGCATGCCAATGTGGCCCCTCATGCAACACACAAGGTAAGTTGAGGGTTTCGAACCGATGACTTCACATAACAGAGTGCCTTAACAATACACTATGAAATTTTTTATATTAAAAACAAGCTCATTTTTATTTTAAACTCTGTGGTGCAGTTGATAGGAACATGCACACTGGTGCACTATTCCTATACAATGTGCACTGCAAACCACCGAAACATTCTTTTAGAAGAAAACATATAGCGATAGGTTTTGGGATCCAATGCAATGAGTGATCCAATTGCAACATATAGCAAATGCCCCATATATAAGTAAAAAAAACATATAAAAATATGTTGCCTAAAAAAAAATCTAGTGGTGAAATATAGAGAAGAAAACCAAGAGAAACGATAATGAAGTCAGGGCTTCCAATACCGAATGTATGAATGTAACTATGAAACCCTTTTATTTTTTGATAATGCATTGAAATTTGTTTGAATCAAATATAGAAAAATTTGAGATGATGAGTAGAATAAAATCATATACCTGAAATTTCTCCTCTGCAAATTTGTATGTAAATTTGGCTCTTAAAAAAATCTACTAACTCTAAAGACTTTGCTTGTAAATCTCTCTTGCACAAATTTCCCCTCTAAATTTTGGCAAAAGAATGAAATAAGAATTAGAGTTCTCATTAATAAACACATATAGTTTGAAAATATAAAATTCTCACTCATTTTTTTGTTGTATATTTTGGGGCGTTGATGATGAACTCACATGTTGCTTTTTTGAACTAACTTTTTCAGTTTTGGAATTTTTAGTAGCTTGCCCGACAATGAGATGCACTGGTGCGTTCTTTTTACAAGAACACATAACAAGTATATTGGTTTCTAAGCGCACCATGAAAGGTTTATGGTTTTTAAATTACTTTTTTTGTTTTATAATCAATTGTTCTAACTTGTTCCGATGCGTTCATTGTATCCACATTGGTGCGCTTTGTTGTTGGGGAGCACCATGATGCATTTTATTTTTTATAAAATAAAAAATGATATTTTAGTAGTTTACATTAATAGGGGTCATTAGTGCGCTTTATTTGTTAAGTATCGAGGCATTGTGTTTTGTAAGAGCACTAGTGTGGTGATCGACTTAGGCGCACCAATGTTAAAACCTCTTCAAAAACCTTCGCCCACCCGCCTCCGCTATAAACATATAAGGGATACATTTTTGGGGGGGGTGTCCTGTAAAAACATCCACTATAAAGTGATCTCTTTATAGTGACGGGAGATACCTAAGTCATTCGACTAAATTAACTTAGCTATGATAGGTTAGAATAATTTTCTTTCAACACTTAGATTAACTACATACAATACACTACGCTTTACTTATGATCACCACGCCTCCCTCATTTTTAACAACACTCGTTTTTAATATTAGTTTTCGAACATAATTCATATGAGTCTCTCATTCCAAACAAATAAGGTCTAATTAAGACTTCATACTCGGGAATACCCTATCTACTAAAAATCAGTCCACTCATCTCAACAATATGTTACTGTATCTCCTTTGAAGAAAGTGAAATGCCTTGAATAAGCCATGAAGGAAATTTGACCATTACTACTCTACATAAATAAAAATAAAAATTACATTGACTCGTGTATGCCATGTGATTCATGGTCACTATTAGTTACATTAAAAATTCACACTCACCTTTCATATAGGAAAACATAAAGAGATGAAGGCTTGACTTAGTAAGAGAATAGGTGGAGATATATTTGAAAATACTCCAGCACTAAAGCCTTGGATTGCTAGTGGTGAATTCTCGATAATGAAATGGACATGTGTGTAAGAGTTTGAATAATAGTGCTAGTGGTGAATTCTCAATAATGAAATGAACATGTGTGTGAGAGTTTGAATAATAGTCTCGACAAAAGACAACTAATTGTAAGTAATATTCTATCCTTTCTCATAAAGGAGAAAGAATTCAACTCATAATACTGAGCTTAATATGAGGATACACAATGCATATTGTAATCGTAAGAATAGGCCATGAGACCTTTGGTGTAATGAGAGATGGCTTAATGGTTTGATAAAAAGTTTAATGAATAATGTTATATATATTGGGAGGAAGACTACCAAGGAAAAGGGGGATGGAATGATTATGGGAACCATGGGAAGGAGGAAGGCCTTGGGGGTTGTCAATTAGATCGTTTTTTAGAGAGAAGATACTATATGTTGGGATAAACCATAGGGGAATGGGTCTCAATTTCTTGAATGGCATGGAGTTGTGCAATAATGCCAAAGTGACCTTTTTTGAGTAGTTTCTCTATTATGTGGGAACTAATGATATAAGGAGAGCTTGCAGTGATGCCTTGGAACTGATACTGTTGTCCATCATGTTGGAATATCATGGTTAAATCATTTAAATCCATGGTGATGGGGTCAATTGTGCACAACCATTCAGCATCGAGGACAATGTTGCAACCTCCCATGTCAATAACAAACATATGATATTTGAGGTGGTAATGACCAATTTGCAGGTGCACATTTTCACAATGCCCTCCACATTTCATGGAACCACAATTAGAAATCACGATTTGAAAATTGTTCATTGTGCGGATATAGCACATGGTCTCTTGGGAAATGCGACGATGAATAAAATTGTGGGTCCTACCACTATTGATGAGGATGATAACTTTCCTATGCTTGATATATCTAATTAATTTAAGTGTTTGAGAAGTAGAAATACGAGTGAGGGAATTCAATGAGATAAGTGATTCAACTTCTAGGGGATCATAGGGTTGGGTATGATCATATGCTGGGATTATATATTAAGGAGGGGAAGCTTCGATATCCTCTTCATAAACATCCTAAAAAATGGCCATAAAATGTTGTTGCTCCTTACACTTGTGCCCCATAAAATATTTGTCATCATGGTTATATAAAAGACCCTTGAGTTGGCGTTCAACCACTTCTGCTCTGGTTAATTTGTGGACCTTAAGAGGATATGAAGGAGGGGTGGGATTGGTGGGATGGGGGAGAGGAAGGAATGAGGGTTTTCAGTTTCAAGAAGAGGCTACCTATTGTGCTTCCTTGTCTCGGTGAGTAGCTTCAAGCCAAGTCTGGGGGAGAACCATGAGGATATGGACATGGATGTCATCTTTAAGGCCACTAATAAAGAATTAAAGAAATAAATTTCTAGACATGCCTTATGTTCGGAAAACCAAGTGCTCAAAAGCAATTATATATTATTCCAATGTAACTGATTGTTTCAGCTTGGTCAAATGACCCAAATGATGGGTGTCAGTGTCAAAGTCTTCATAAAGGTTAGTGACAAACTGGGTTCAAGCAATATACCCTTAGCATGAAATTTTATGCCATTGCTAGTGTTTAGGATCCAAAAAAAGGACATTGATATGAAGTTTGGCCAAATCATTAATAATTTTGTGCAAGGAGAAATAATGTTCCATTTGAGTAACCCACCCTGTTGGGTCCAAGCCATCAAATTTATTCACATCGAATTTTGGAAGAGAGAGGTCATGATGAAGGGGGTTGGGTTTAAAGGCCATGGTATGGGAGGAGTCATCTCCTTTGAGGTGTGAAGGTTGGTCAGAGGAGGTAGGGCCTTGAGATTGGCTCATCCATTGTTTTAGTGTGGCTTCGAGGGAGTCAAATCGAGTAGTGAGGTTCTCAAATTTGTTATTGATGACACAAATTTGGGAAGTCATGTGTTGGATGTAAGTCTTGTTCTGGTTGGTTTTGGTTTGCAATGCAATGGTTTTTTGGTTGCGGGTGTGGGACATTGGAGAATTAATAAAACAAGGAGGTAGTTGGGTCCACCCATAAAACGATTATAAGTGAAGGGTACCACTGCGATCAGTGCGAAGAGAGGAGTGTAATTGAAAAAATCATAAATAAGGGTGTCGAGAAGGGTGGGTGGGTCCACAATTTTTTTTTTCTTATAAGTGAAGGGTACCACTGCGATTAGGGTGAATAGAGAAATCTAGCGGGAAAGGTCTCAAATAAGAGTGTCGGAAGGACTACTATACTCATTGTTTTTAGTCCTACAGATTTATACTCTGATATGAAGAATATTACAATGGATGAATGCCCAGATTGTTAACGGGGAAAAATGCATAGAAATTTTGAACCTTGGATGCATGAGGTAGGGTTGCACTGCAAAAGTTATCCTCTTTTTTTGTTATGTTTTGTTCCATAAACAAGGGTTAGGGTTTTGAGGGTTCCTACAGACATGTGTTTTCCCTGTGATATAGCTCTCTAATATATGTGTGGGGTTAAACAATAGTACTCAGCCAAATATCTCAAGGCACCAACTAAGAATTATTGACTATACCTTTAGTCGTACTACCTGATTACCCAGGTATGAAAGAGTGACCTTCTTGAGTGTTGTTCTCAATGCCATTATAATAGTTAGGTGATTGATAAGCTGATTTATAGTTGGTTTCAGGAGAACTAGGGGGCTCCCTATATACCTGAAGGTACATGGGAGTGATGGTCGTGTACAAGTGTTGTCTAATGTGATACTACTCAAAGGGGTACCGATAGGGGTTATGGAGGTTTCGAACTAGGTGGAACAATGGTTTCAAATAACCCGTGAAATTGTTTTTATTTCATATGTGGAGTCCTCCCCAACCACAGTCTTACCCACCGAACGACATATATTTTTTCTTTAAAGACACTAATAGTACACATCTCTACCCTGGAAAAAAATTGTCTAAATTTTATACAGAGGAAAGTGCTATGATACCACTTGTAAGGTACTAGATGTATTATGCAAAGTAGAACAAAATTATTATGACGAATACCAATAGAAATATCAAAATATAGAGAAAAATAACATCGGAAATGATACCTTTATTGATAGAAATCCAAGTTCACTTCCCTCTTCAAGTGGGAAACCTCTAGTAGAGCAGATCTCAATTACAAAATAATTCTCAAGAAAAAACTTTCCCATGCGTTCTACTCTTATTTATACTATTTCTATCTTTTAGCGAACATTCTAGAGGAAGATCTTTCTAAAAACAAAAGCTTCTATTATGTCTTCTTACATTAGACATGTTCACATTATTGCATTGGACTTATTTACTAATATCAACCTTTATTACATAGAAAACATATTATTTTACATACATGATGGGTTAGGTAGGGAAACACTATACAATTGATCCTTTTGAGGAAGGGATCCACTCCTGATCACTTGCCTCTTCGAGGGGGAAACCTCCTAATGAAATATGCCCCAAATACAATACTTCTTCAACATGCCCATTACATTTTTGAAACCCCCTTACATAATACTACCTACCACCTAAGAAAATTCTAGAGGAGGATCATTCTAATAAGAGAAACCTTCTAGTAAACCCTCTTACATTTATTGTGTTCAAACTAGGCCATATTTATTAAAAGTGGCCTCCATACTTATCTATTGTTATTCCCCTTGGGTACCTACCTAGGTACCTCATGTTATTCCCCTAGCTACAATACATCCCATCCCCCTTACAAAAATTTTTCCCTCAACACTTTTTATGAGGAAGTACAACCATACACGAGGGTCCCATGGATAAGTGTGGACCATAATTTCTAAGTAGGTTGGAGAAACAAGGTCCCATGTAGAAGTGTTATCCACCATGTTGAAGTAGTTCAAATGACACTGTAAACTTGGGTCCCATTTCCAAGTGCTCATGTGAACTCAATGCTTAAGATATTAAAACTCAATAGCTAGCTGGAAATGATGCTCCAAGGACCGACACTAGTAATGTGGATCCAAATATGTAGATCCATTCATATCCAAAAAGTTGTTTGCATAACACACTAGTATTAGAGAATAATGAAAATAATTATTCATATAAGGCTCTTTACTTCTCTCCATATTGTTCTCTACACAAGGGGGAGTAGAGTCAGAAAATAAAATATGAAATTGGTTGTCATCTAGAAATGACAACTATCCATATATCAATCATCACAATTGGCCTAGAAATAATATCAAGTATATGCTTCCTGATTATATTTTTCCCTGATGTACCCAATAATATATCTCTCTTTCATTTTAGCTATGTACTCTTGAATATTTTGACAACTATAATTGATGTCTTGCAGATCATCCTTGATGGATTGCAAACCGTCACTTATACCTCGAAGGATTGGAGAGAAAAAATTATGCACGACATATCCATCGAAAGAACCCTTTATAAGATACCAAAAGAAAGATCTAAAAATATTCTATCCAATGGCATTGATTTGGCCCCAATATGAGAAACCTGTCAAAATTTATGATCTCTATAGTCTCTCGCGACCATCATGAAAAACCCCTAAAAAAATTGTTGATTTTGAATCAACAATATCTTCACTTCCAAAGCTTCGATTTGGACTATTTGTTTTTTGAAATTGAGTCATTTTGCGAGATGAAATCAGATCTATAATTTTTTTGGGACAATTATTCACCAATTAATACTGAAACCTACAAAATTGTGTGGTCGTCCTCGAAAAAACCCTGAAAAATTGGTGATTTTAAATCAACAATATCTTGGCCTCCTGAACTCCTATTCGAACGTTTTTTTTTAAAGTGATTTTTTTTTTCTAATAGGAACTCATATATACAACGAATTTCATCAAATTATTCATATAAAGCTACAGAAATTGACCTAAGTGTCGCGGCCCTCTTTTTATTTGGCTTTTAAAACCCTGCAAAAATTTAAAAAATTGCCCCTTTTTCGTGGTCGAAGAAAGTTCTTTGATACCACTGATTATGTAACAAATCCCTGAATAATAAATCACCACAATGAATCCAAGAATTATGTAGAAGAAATCACACTTTATTATATGAAAACCTTTGAGGTAGGGAAACACCATACAATCGATCTTTTAAGGAAGGGATCCACTCCTTATCACTTGCCTCTTCACGGGGGAAACCTCCTAGTGAGCTATGCTCCAAATACAATACTTATTCAACACACCCTTTACATTGTTTACACCCCCTTATATAATACTAACTACCACCTAAGAACGTTCTAGAGGAGAAACCTTCTAGTAATCCCTCTTACATTTATTGTGTTCACACTATGCATTATTTATTAAAAGTGGCCTCCATACATCTATACTATTATTCCCCTTGGGTACCTCCCTAGGTACCTGTTGGTGGGCAAAAATGACCTTCCGTCAACTGGAAGAACGAGTCCGGTCTAAGGTTGTCTAAATAACCCAAGCCGTTTGGTGTAACTTGTTCTGACGGGTTTAATGGCTCCGTTAGCCAATCTAAAAGTCCTAAAAGAAACAAATAAAATAAATGAAATAAATAACTAATTACTAATCACTATATATATATATATATATATATATATATATATATATATATATATATATAATGTAACTATTGTAGATATATTTAAATGGGATATTTACTTATCTTACTTGTGTACATGATATACAAACTGCAAGTTTTAATCTAAACTTACGAAACTCAATGTGAAAAATGATTGCTTCGAAGAAGCACATAAAAATATTTTTTCACTTTTCCTTTATAAATCTAAACTAATATAAAAAAATACTATGAAACAGAAACGTGTGGATAGTCAAAAGCCGAACCATACATTCGAGTTTTAGTGATAAGTAAATGACATAAAAATGTAAATGAACTAACCTGTTAGTAAGTTATCGATATGTATCCAAGCATCTTCATGATTATAGAACATCCAACTACCACGTCCAAGAGGGAAACTTGCAATGAACCTTAAGATTGTTCTAAATAAATCCAGAACAATGTGTTGGCAGTTGAGTTTTAATAACATAATAGATGGTACGAATAGGTCCTGTGATCTTATGATCACAAGCGATTACATTAAGATAAATGTGATTGTAACAACATTGCATTTGATCATTCAATTAAAAATTAAAGAGAAATCATGTCATTTAAGATGAATAGATGATCACACTGTTAATATCTAAAGCATCAAATATGGACAATATTTATAAAAGAATTATCCCAAAACATAACAGATCGTGAAGTGTAAAGCTATCAAAACCTATTAGTATATCAGGATAAACAAAACATAAATGAAAACACCATTTACAAGAAGCTAAAGCCAAAATGCATATTGATGTTCCATTTAAGTCTGTGAATTAATCGTCCATCTTCTGCCCCAGGCCAAGATGATTTCTATTACAAAATACTGTGTATTTAAAGAGTTCAGGTAAGCTAAGCATCCTATCTTCTAAGATAGGATCATATCTCAAAACGATCTCAAAGTTACAACAATAGAGGGTCTAAAAACCCACTCAATATCAAACCATATCTTCAAAATTACACAAGTTTTGTTTTGATTTACAGAATAAGACAAAAGAGGTGACTAATCAACTAAGTCCAACAATGCTCCATCTTATGAGATCACCACAAGATACATCATATCCTAAAAGAAAAACGAAATGTGCAAATTAGATATTTATTTAACTAACAATTTCCAATTTTTTATATGAGAAATATTATTGACAATAGAAATATAAATCACTCTATATTAATTAGAAAAATAACAATAAAGCACAACAAAAATAAAAAAAAAATAATCTTACCATTCAACTGAAAATCAAATTCGAATCACAAAATTCCAGAGTTGATCACAGCCTCAATACTATCGACGTTTTTTATTATGATATTGACAGTCCTTTTTAAACGTTTTCCTTGCCTCTGTGCATTGATCTTGAGCTCGCGGTTTTCAATTGTCAATGAGCGGTTTTGAGCTGTAAGAGCCTTGATATTTTTTTGAAGGACGAGAATGTTTGTGTAATACAGACCTATCCAGTGTAAACACACTTCATAATTTACAACAGGGGAAAATGGTTGAGCAAGCGCATGACTGTGTTTTAAAACACTTTCATTATCCACTGTTGGATTTTGAACAAATTTAATTCCTGGAAAATCCTTGTTGTGCTTCAGACATGATGGCAAGTTATTCACATAATCGAAAGCTTGATCGAGATCAGGTTTAGAGTGATTTGGGTCTTCAGCTGCCAGAAATTTTTCAATCTCAGAATCAGATCTCTCATGGAAATTGATCGATTTGATCGAGCTCACATGAGCTTTTGATCTATTCCATAGGCTCCTAAAAATCGGTCTCCCAACCCTCTTGTTATTAAACCCTCGCATGTCTCAATTTTTATTTGACTGTTTGGAAGGGTTTCCACTGGTGGATTTGATGTTAAGGTTAGGGTCGTCGACTTTCTCACACTTAAGAGTTTCAACAAGATTGGAGCCGACGTCCTACTGTTCACACACAGACTGATCGGGAGTAGCCCTCTCACAAGGGTTTTCACATAAGAAAACTGACCTATCACTGGAGGGAAAGAGAGACTTTTCTAGCATAGTTTTATCAATCACTGGAGTCTCCTCAGGGTTTACTGTAACAAAGCCATTGCAAGTCACGAAAGCATCCCAATCATCATTAAGTAGTTTCAGATGATGGACTATCAACAAATTAATCAACCCATGATGAAATAAGTTGGAATCTAATTTCTACCTTTTATATCTCTTTGGCATCTTCTATAAACATATTAATAAGTAAAAAGGCATGTTTAAATGGAAACCGATAAAATGCATTAGCAGTCTTATGTGGTAAAGGAAGACGAGGCTGTAGCAGCCTTCACAAGTGACAAAATGTCTTAACATTTCCAATAAACCATGTCATCTATCCTTCAACAGAGAGAGTGACATACCTTTGTCACAACATTGAATGTTTCGGGAGGTGACGAATAGACCCCATGGTACCTCGTCCAGCTTTGAATTTTTAAACCATTTTTGGCCGGTAAGGGGAAGACCTGTTGCCTCACTCAATAATTCCTCACTGACTTCCAATTGAATGTCACCCACTTTGGCTCTGCATCCATCGAATGTAAGGGAAAACTCTTGGGATGCTTGTAAGTTATAACCCTGAAACTTCTCAAGAAACAAAAACCAACTCTAGCTTTTGAGGTCTTCAATCGCATCATCATACAGAAGCAAAGTTTGGGAGCCATTCGGCTCGACACGGATGAGAGGGGCCATAAGGGTTTGGACAGGAAATCACAAAGGTGACTAGAACTCACTGTGAGCATAAGGGGTAGCAAAAACAGAGGAAGGCCAGAGCAAGTAAAAAAGGAATAAAACCCACAGTTACCCTAGCGCGACCAAAACGAGAGCATAAGGGGTTTCAAGCCATGAAAATCAGGCATTTTGGGTAATGAATGCCATGAGTACAGAGAGGAACCCAAGACTTTAGTTTGGAATGATGGATCTGTCGAATCAAACTACCACTTCAAACATAGTACAGTGTACGACCGAGTTTGAATCTCATCATATGTAATGGGTACCTTGATTTTCCAAGGTTAGGAGAGGATGCGATCCAAAAATCAAAATACCAATCAAAGGATTTTTAATTCGAAAATGATCTATCAATAACGTTAATGATCTATCAAGAACGCTAAGATATAGCATATAATCTAGGAGCAACTCAAAAATATTTTTCTTTCTCCTTAGGGTTCATCCTTAAGCTGGAGAGTTCCATGACTAATACTTCCGGGGATTTATCATCTCCAAAATTCTCTAGCAAACAGGTCTCAAATTTGTCCCAAGATACAATCAGGGGTGATTTTAAGAACCCCCCCTAAATTTATATGTATAATAAATGGGCGAATCCCCATGATACATAGGAAAAATTGAGGGCTATTTTATCAATAATATAAAATGTATATATAATTTTT
>ML808183.1:0-38382 GCA_009831015.1 Picea engelmannii | reverse complement strand
ATTTTTCCCCTAAAATAAATTATGGGCTAATGATATAAGTTTTAAAAAATCACTTTAATACAAAAAATTCGCCCAATAAAAAATTGGAAGCCCCTAAATTTCGCCCATGGGCGAAATTTCGCCCCTAAAATCATCTATGGATACAATAGTGTGAGGTTGTTAAGCAAAATACCATGTAGAGGCATTTCCCTCAAACGTGTAAGGAAAAAGTCTACATACTACATCTTCATGTTCTACACTTCAAATTCTAATGGCTAGCATGAATTTATTTATGTGATCCTCGACGATTTGTTTAAAATCTGGATCGAACTTAGGTAACCATTTCTCCAAGTGTTTCGGTAAAGGGTGTTGGGGTCCAAGTATAGCCACACCATCTTGATCGAGCCAAGGTCTGACGAGATTGTTTTGGTTTTCCATGGGTGTAGGTGGTGTCGAAGGTTGATATGGTTCAGTTGAAGAACTGCCTTCATTAGATGACTCTCCTCCTGAAGGGGAAGGAGATGAATGAGGTGGGGAAGGTGGAATACTAGATCCTCCGGCTGCAAGAGTAGGGGTGTGTTCGGGGTCTCTAGTATTATCTCCTAAAGGATCTAAACATAGACCAGTGCCTTCAATTTTCTCTTGGATATCTGAGAAATCTAAAGGTTGATTGAGAGGCCTACTAGGTTGTCTGATACGGGCCAAAGCACTGTGTTTCCTTAGGATTGACCGACGAATGATTTCTTGTACGTCGACCCCTTGAGGATTTGGTGTTATTGGCTCAATGGAAATCTCAGGATTTTCGTTCGAGGTAGTTCTTGTTTCAGAAGTAACATTGTTGTCTGAGCGACTACGTGTTACTACAGGGGAGCGAGTGTGTGGGGGTGGAGTTTTGCGACCTCCACGTGCCATCAATTTTATTCAGGCCCTCCTTCTAGCGCCATTTGTTGGAAGACAAAAATGACCGCCTGTCAACTGGAAGAACAAGTCCGGTCCGAGGTTGTCTAAATAACCCAAGCCATTTGGTGTAACTCATTTCGACGGGTTTAATGGCTTTGTTAGCCAATCTAAAAGTCCTAAAAGAAACAAATAAAAGAAATGAAATAACTAAATAATTACTAATCATTATGTGTGTGTGTGTGTGTGTGTGTGTAATGTAACTATTGTAGATATATTTAAACGAAAGATTTACTTATCTTACTTATGTACATGATATACAAACTGAAAGTTTTAATCTAAACTTATGAAACTCAATGTGAAAAATGATTGCTTCGAAGAAGCAGATAAAGAAAGCACATAAAAATATTTTTTCATTTTTCCTTTATAAATCTAAACTAATATAAAAAAATACTATGAAACAGAAACGTGTTGATAGCCAAAAGCCGAACCATACATTCGAGTTTTAGTGATAAGTAAATGACAGAAAAAAGTAAATGAGCTAACATGTTAGTAAGTTAGCGATATGTATCCAAGCATCTGCATGATTAGAGAACGTCCAACTACCACATCCAAGAGGGAAACCTGTAATGAACCTTAATATTGTTCTAAATAAATCCACAACAATGTACTGGCAGTTGAGTTTTAATAACATAATAGATGATACGAATAGGTCTTGTGATCTTATGATCGCAAGCGATCACATTAAGATAAATCTGATTGTAACAACATTGCATTTGATCATTCAACTAAAAATTAAAGAGAAATCTTGTCATTTAAGCTGAATAGATGATCACACTGTTAATATCTAAAGCATCAAACATGGATGATATTTATAAGAGAATTATCCCAAAACATAATATATCGTGAAGTCTAAAGCTATCAAAACCTATTAGTATATCAGGATAAATAAAACATAAATGAAAACACCATTTACAAGAAGTTAAAGCCAAAATGCATATTGTTGTTCCATTGAAGTCCGTGAATTAATCATCCATCTTCTACCCCATGCCAAGATGATTTCTATTACAAAATACTGTGTATTTAAAGAGTTTAGGTAAGCTAAGCATCCTATCTTCTAAGATAGGATCATATCTCAAAAGGATCTCAAAGTTACAACAATAGAGGGTTTAAAAAGCCACTCAATATCAAACCGTATCTTCAAAATTACACAAGTTTTGTTTTGTTTTACAGAATAAGCCAAAAGAGTTGACTAATCAACTAAGTCCATCAATGCTCCATCTTATGAGATCACCACAAGATACATAATATCCTGAAAGAAAAACAAAAAGTGCAAATTAGATATTTATTTAACTAACAATTTCCAAATTTTTATATGAGAAATTTGACTTGGCTACAAAATCTCACGATTCTATAGCAAGTCTTATTATTGACAACAAAAATCTAAATCACTCTATATTAATTAGAAAAATAACAATAAATCACAACAAAAATAAAAATAATAATCTTACCATTCAACTAAAAATCAAATTCAAATCACAAAATTTCAGAGTTGATCACAACCTCAATACTATCAACGTTTTTTATTATGATATTGCTAATTCTTTTCAAGCGTTTTCCTTGCCTCTATGCATTGATCTTGAGCTCGCAGTTTTCAATTGTCAATGAGAAGTTTTGAGTTGTAAGAGCCTTGATCTTTTTTTGAAGGATGGGAATGTCTGTGTAATACAGACCTATCCAGTGTAAACACACTTCACAATTTACAGCAGGGGAAAATGGTTGATCAAGTGCATGACTGTATGTTAAAACACTTCCACTATCCACTGTCGGCTTTTGACCGAATTTAATTCCTGGAAAATCGTTGTTGTGCTTCATACACAGTGGCAAGTTATTCACATAATCAAAATCTTGACCGAGATCCGGTTTAGAGTGATTTGGGTCTTCAGCTACCAAAATTTTTTCAATCTCAGAATTATAGCTCTCGTGGACCTCGATCGATTCGATCGAGCTCACATGAGCTTTTGATCTATTCTGTAGGCTCCTAGAAATCAGTCTCCCAACCCTCTTATTATTAAACCCTCGCATGTCTCGATTTTTCTTTGACTGTTTGGAAGGGTTTCCACTGGTGGATTTGATGTTAAGGTTAGAGTCGACGACTTGCTCACACTCAGGAGTTTCAACAAGCTCGGAGCCGATGTCCTGTTGTTCACACACAGACTGATCGAGCGTAGCCCTTTCACAAGGGTTTTCACATAAGAAAATTGACCTATCACTGGAGGGAAAGAGCGACTTTTCTAACATAGGTTTATCAACCACCAGAGTCTCCTCAGGGTTTACTATAACAAAGCCATTGTGAGTCACGAAAGCATCCCAATCATCATTAAGTAGTTTCAGATGATGGACTATCAAGAACTTAATCAACCCATGATGAAATAAGATGGAATCCAATTTCTTCCTTTTATATCTCTTTGATATCTTATATAAATTTGTTAATAAGTAAAAATGCATGTTTAACATGAAACCGATAAAATGCATTAGCAGTCTTATGTGGTAAAGGAAGACGAGGTCGTATCGGCCTTCACAAGTGAAAAAATGTCTTAACACTACCAATAAACCATGTCATCTATCCTTCAACAGAGAGAGTGGCATACCTTTGTCACAACATTGAATTTTTCGGGAGGTGATGAATAGACCCCATGGTACCTCGTCCACCTTTGAATTTTTAAACCATTTTTGGTCGGTAAGGGGAAGACCTATTGCCTCACTGAGGAATTCCTCGGTGACTTCCAATTGAGTGTCACCCACTTTGGCTCTGCATCCATCGAATGTGAGAGAGAACTCTTGGGATGCTTGTAAGTTATAACCCTGAAACTTCTCAAGAAACACAAACCAACCCTGACTTTTAAGGTCTTCACTCACGTCATCATACAATAGCAAAGATTGGGAGCCATTCGGCTCGACACGAACGACAGGGGCCACAAGGGTTTGGAAAAGCAATCACAAAGGCGACCATAACTCACTGTGAGCGTAAGGGGTAGCAAAAAAAGAGGAAGTCTAGAGCAAGTAAAAAAGGAATAAAACCCACAGTTACCCTAGCGCGACCAAAACGAGAGCATAATGGGTTTCAAGCCACGAAAATCGAGCGTTTCGGGTAATGAATGCCATGAGTATAGAGAAAACCCAAGACTTTAGTTTGTTATGATGGATTTGTCGATTCAAACTGCCACTTCAAACAGTGTATAGGGTATGACCAAGTTTGAATCTCATCATATGTAATGGGTACCTTGATTTGCCAAGGTTAGGAGAGGATGCTATCCAAAAATCAAAATACCAATCAAAGGATTTTAAAATCGAAAATGATCTATCAAGAACGTTAATGAAGAAGTTTATAGTCTTAATGCCAATCTATTCTTGATGTGTTTACAAAGTTCTCAAGATATAGCTTATAATCCAGGAGAAACTCAAAAACAAATGTTTTATTGATATATGATAAGCTTCAAAGAAAAACAACATTCATTAAAAGAGTTGTAAGAACATTGACCCTACATAAAGACCAGGCCTTGGATATAATTGCAATTTGATTATAAGTTTCAATGTTTCATTCATGCTTTCAGTCATGAATGAAGCATGAAAATGAAAAAAATAAAATAGGAACAATCAAAACATCTTCTTTACAACCGAGTAGTCACCTTCAAATAGCAATATTTACATGACGAAGTGTAGGAAGCTACATAAATTGTTATTTGTCACTTTAAAAGGAAAAAATCATGTAGGGTTGCCAACAATACCCCATATTACTCGCCTAGCTACACTACAATTAGTCATCCCATAGAACATGCAACGACCACTATTACATCTACAATGTCGATCATAGTAAGATTATGATAGAAAGGTGTAGACAAATAAAACAATTAGGAATTTACAGCCACACACACACACACACATGGTTAAGAAGGAAAACAAATTGTAAATAAAATAAATAAATTTGTTATTTATGTATGAAAAAGGAGTAAATTTATCAATGCAGTTATCTCAATCAACAATCCATCATGTCAAATATTAGTCAAAAACCCATAGTGAATCTTCCCACACAATGTATATGGATGAGAAAACAAAGCATATCCACCTCAAAATGACTTTCCATCCTAACACGCAGACAAGTGTACCTCCCCACTACCAAGTGAATTCCCTCCCGATAACTACTCGACAAAGGTGGCATATCACACCATGGTCCATGCCAAGTGGAACACCATAGCCTAGGCCTCTAGAAGTAAAGTAAGTGTAGGAGTAAATTGTTTTCTAGAGGTAAATCAGTACGATGCGAGAGGGATTGGGTAGTTTGGATCTATGTGCCTCACATTTTGTTGTGTTGTGGCATCTAAAATCCGACACTCTAATATTCTAAGCAATTAAAATAGTTCACGTGCTTTTTTATTATAGACTTGGCATATAATCTTTTCAAAAATATAATGGAATTTCCCTAATGTTATGTGGAGTCTCATAAAAACCCATGTACTAGTTATCCATATGATTATCTATAATTAACTAATAATTACACCACTAAATGAAAAGTCTAAACATTTGTTGTTAGGTGATTTTTCCAACATTAATGGCCTCAAAATCCAAACAACTTATGTATTCATGAGAGATATGTGCCCCATAAAATGTTAGGTCATAGAGTGTGCAATCCCTAATAAGACCTCCAAATTTTAATCTAGAGATGGTGTGACATTTGCTTGTAAATTTAAGATTTGTGGTTTACATTTGGAATTTCAAAGGTTTGGAATTTGAGGGTTTAAATTTGGAATTTATGGGTTTAGGTTCAAAGTTAGTTTTATAAATTCTTCATTGTAATTGTTGTAGTGAAATACTTGAAGAAAATGAATTATTTTTAAACCTAACATATTTTACTAATAATCACTTTGAATGACAAATAGAATTACAAATTTTGAACTCATATGTATAGATATTAGAAATGTACAATAATTAAGAAACACATTTGTTATAAAACATATGTATTTTTCATCACATATACGCATTAAGGAATGCATGAGCTTTATAAAATGAATGTAAGTTTCATAATGTGCAAAGTGTTTCTCAAAACCTCTAGCTAGTACTATAAAACATGTGTATTTTTCATCACATGTAATGCATGAGCTTTATAAGATGAATGCAAGTTTCATAATGTGCAAGTGTTTCTTAAAGCCTCTAGCTAGTACCTATGTGACATAATACATGGCACTGTTAACGATGTCAAGCCTATTTAAACATAACATGAACATGCTATTTACTAACATATACATGTGCTTTTTTTCATAATACAAATGGGTTTTGTGAAACTCAATTATCTCTTTTGAAACCACAACCTTTGTGTGAGTGCCCACGTGTATGATTCAATAAAGTAAAATTGAAAACCCTAATGATTCAATAAAATAAAATTGAAAACCCTAAACTAACATGATCAACACTTTAAAACCTATCACCACAATCAATAAACATGAATCAACCCATTTAACCCACCCAACCTATCACCACAACCAATCAAATTAATAAATAGTTGACTCCACCTAGTAATTTAATAAACACATGAACAAACCCATTTGACCCACTCAAAACAGTCAAGAACCCATTTAACCCAACCTAGACAAGAACCTCGATGTTGAAGAAAATGGTTTTCAATTTTGTTTGGTGTCATAACAACATACTTTTAAACATAAAGATTACACAACCATTATACTCGTGAATACATATTATATCAAAATTAACGTGGATATGGAGGGACACACTTCACATTTTTATTTATTTTTTAATAGCGTTACAGTATGATATTTTTAACCATGAAATTACACATTGATTTTACAAGTACAAAGACTTTGACGAATGGACGCATAGTCAATCGACCAAATAATTTAATAATTCACGTATTCCAATTAAAAATGACGAGCATCGTAGGATCATGTTATTCTAATTATTTTATTTTTTCTTAATTTTGAGGATCGTAGTATTTTAATTATTTTATTTTTTTACTCATATATAATGAAAATTAGTGAAATCACTATCAAAATCAATAAATACACGATTAAAATAAAAAATGAGTATTCACAAACTTCGTAATCAACACTTTTATTTGTCATTTTCTAGTGTGGTGAATGAGTTTTTTTCTTTTTTTTTCTTTTCTTCTGATAGCTTCTTCTACATGTAATTATGTTCATTTCTTTTACCATATCTTTGTATATTTTTTTGGACATCCAACATGTATTGGTTTTTTCTTTGTTTGTGTTTTGGAATTTCTATGACATGCCTTAAACAATATACATCATTAATTTAAACTTATAGATAATTTAAATATATTAAATTTTTAATACAATTTAAAGAATGTCTTGTTCTCTTGTTGGGATGAGCTACTATCATGCTTGGTGCAATAAGTTGGTTTCCTTGACTTCTATAAAAAAAGACAAGAATCATCATATATAAAAATCACAACTTTTTTTACAAAATAAGATTTCGGTACATATAATAAAACAGTATGCACCAATGCATTAATAATATGTACACACACTGTTGTTCTATGCATTAATAGAAGCATCGGTGCCTCATTATTGTTTATTATGCATTGTTGACATTTTCGATATATATATATATATATATATATTGATGGAATCAACAACTAGTTGGACACATACTCGCATGACACGGGGTCGTGTTATTTCACTACAACCACTTTAACATCCAGGCATGCCAATGTCATGCAACACACAAGGTAAGTCGAGGGTTTCGAACCGATGACTTCACATAACAGAGTGCCTTAACAATACACTATGAAATTTTTGATATTAAAAACAAGCTCATTTTTATTTTAAACTCTGTGGTGCAGTTGATAGGAACATGCACACTGGTGCACTATTCCTATACAATGTGCACTGCAAACCATCGAAACATTCTTTTAAAAGAAAATAGATAGCGATAGGTTTTGGGATCCAATGCAATGAGTGATCCAATTGCAACATATACCAAATGCCCCATATATAAGTAAAAAAACCATATAAAAATATGTTGCTTAAAAAAAAAATCTAGTGGTGAAATATAGAGAAGAAAACCAAGAGAAACGATAATGAAGTCAAGGCTTCCAATACCAAATGTACGAATGTAACTATGAAACCCTTTTATTTTTTTGATAATGCACTGAAATTTGTTTGAATCAAATATGGAAAAATTTGAGATGATGAGTAGAATAAAATCATATACCTGAAATTTCTCCTCTGCAAATTTGTATGTAAATTTGGCTCTTCAAAAAATCTACAAACTCTAAAGGCTTTGCTTGTAAATTTCTCTTGCACAAATTTCCCCTCTAAATTTTGGCAAAAGAATGAAATAACAATTAGAGTTTTCATTAATAAACACATACAGTTTGAAAATATAAAATTCTGATTCATTTTTTTGTTGTATATTTTGGCGCGTTGATGATGAACTCACATGTTGCTTTTTTGAACTAACTTTTTCAGTTTTGGAATTTTTAGTAGCTTTCCTGACAGTGAGATGCACTGGTGCATTCTTTTTACAAGAACGCATAACAAGTATATTGGTTTCTAAGCGCACCATGAAAGGTTTATGGTTTTTAAATTACTTTTTTTTGTTTAATAATCAATTGTTCTAACCTGTTCTGATGCGTTCATTGTATGCACATTGGTGCGCTTTGTTGTTGGGGAGCACCGTGATGCATTTTAATTTTTATAATATAAAAAATGATATTTTAGTATTTTACATTAATAGGGGTCATTAGTGCGCTTTATTTGTTAAGTAACGAGGCATTGTGTTTTGTAAGAGCACCAATGTGGTGATCGACTTAGGCGCACCAATGTTAAAACCTCTTCAAAAACCTTCGCCCACCCGCCTCCGCTATAAACATATAAGGGATAATTTTTTGGAGGAGTGTCCCATAAAAACATCCACTATAAAGTGTTCTCTTTGTAGTGATGAGAGATACCTGAGCCATTGGACTAAATTAACCTAGCTAACATAGGTTATAATAATTTGCTTTCAACACTTAGATTAAGTGCATACAACCCACTACACTATGCTTATGATCACCACGCCTCACTCATTTTTAATATCAGTTTTCGAGCCATAATTCATATGAGTCTCTTATTCCAAACAAATGAGGCCTAATTAAGACTTATACTCGGGAATACCCTATCTACTAAAAAAACACTCCACTCATCTCAACAATATGTTATGTATCTCCTTTGAAGAAAGTGAAATGCCTTGAATAAGCCATGAAATAAATTTGACCATTACTACTCTACATAAATAAAATGAAAAATTTCATTGACTCGTGTATGCCATGTGATTCACGGTCATTAGTTACATTAAAAATTCACACTCACCTTTCATATAAGAAAACATTAAGAGATGAAGGCTTGACTTACTAAGACAATAGGTGGAGAAATATTTGAAAATACTCTAAGAAAACATTAAGGCTTGACTTACTAAGACAATAGGTGGAGATATATTTGAAAATACTCTGGCACTAAAGCCTTGGATTGCTAGTGGTGAATTCTCGATAATGAAATGGACATGTGTAAGAGTTTGAATAATAGTGCTAGTGGTGAATTCTCAATAATGAAATGAACATGTGTGTAAGAGTTTGAATAATAGTCTCGACAAAAGACAACTAATTGTAAGTAATATTGTGTCCTTTCTCTTAAAGGAGAATCAGGAGAAAGGATTCAACTCATAACATTGAGCTTAATATGAGGATACACAATGCATATTGTAATCGTAAGGATAGGCCATGAGACCTTTGGTGTAAAGAGATGGCTTAATGGTTTGATAAAAAGTTTAATGAATAATGTTATATATATATATATAATTAATCGTGTTTAATATATAATGAAATTTAAAAAAAAAATAGCATTACCAAATTTATATGTAGAAAATAAAAAAATAAAATAATCATGCATCAAGCTTATTTTATCTTCGTTTTTGTTAAAGACATCTTTAAAGTTAATTTTCTTTGTTTTTCTTCTTAAGAATATTATGGTTGTCTATGCCATCGAAAATTGTAATGAGATGGAGACTACAAATGAAACAAGAATTATAAATTTACTTTTTTGCAAATTTATGGAATAAAAAACTTTGTAAATAAAGAATTGGTGTTTATTATAACAAAATGTCACAATAAATAATGAGGATCGACTTACAAGCAATTTCCTCTTCCTTAGGGTAATTCTCTCTAAGATTGTAGACTACAAAATTTATAGACAAACATTTAATAACAGATTATGAATTACATCAACTTCCATATTTGAAATACAATAGTTTCATATATTATTGATCTCACCAAGAAAATCTAATGTGATATGGGAGATTGGACTTCCTATCTTAGAGATAGATCTATGAGATGAATATCACTATGTTGTAATTGTATTTGGATGATTTATTTCTTTGCAACAAAAAATAAACAATAGGGATATATAACTTCAATGGATGTAGAAAATGCAACACATATGTGTTGGGCATGCTAACAAAAAAATGAAATGTCAACAAGTATAATGGTAGTGAGCTATAAACATACATATTAAACCAACTACATTCATATAAAATATTAAGAAGAGCCTCAATATCGTAAATACCTACAAAATCATCATCATCATCATCATCATTGTTGGAACATATATATATTTATAAAACTTTAGACTTTAATAGATTTCATTCTCGTTTAAATAAAAACAACGCGCACTTAATTCTCACCGTTGATGAAGTCTCCCATTAAATCACACGATCCTAATCTCTTAAGAATTATGAAGTTGCCTACTCATTAACGAGTAAAATAACTAAAAGACTACATTCGAGAAATCAGGTTTCGGAGTTTCGCAATGCAGGCATTTCAACATACAACAATTCCAAAGTCCCGATAGCTGAAATCACAAAATCATCTTAACCAACTTAATTAAGAATTAAGAATGATTAACGATTAATTAATCATGTCGCGATTCGCGTTTAGGGAATCCTGCATGCAATGACTATGAAATTCCTGATAACTGAAGTCACAAAATTGTCTTAAAGAATTAAACCAGATTAATTAATAATTAAAAAATGATTAACGGTTAATTAATCATATCGCGATTTCGCGTTTCGAAGATCATGCCTCAAAAGACTTTCAAAGTCCTGATAGCTGAAATCGTGAGACTGTCTTAGGTTGATCACGATTATTTAAAGGGGTTAAACATGATTTAATTAATCACATCATGATTTCACGTGTCAGGGATTATACCTTGAAATGTCATAAGATATCCTGATATCCGAAGTCATGAAATTTTCTTAACGATAAGTGTGATTAACTGACGCATTAACGATGATTATCACGTAATTAATCTTTCGCTAAATAATGACTCGGATAAATTCAAATTTCATCTATGCTTTTCTCGAAAATTAATGACATTAATAGTTTTTTTATGACAATCATTCCAAGTGAGATCCTAAACCACCGCCAAAATCTTATTCATTAAGGAAAAGTAAATGCATCGTCAGTAGAAGTATTGGCAAATCAATGCAATTAAAGGAAAAAGATATTGAATTTCAAATTTCATTGTGCGTTTTCACTAAGCAGTAAGTTTTCAAGGTAATTAACTTTGTGCATATCCTATGACAGATATTAGAGCTCTGAGACCTGATACCATGGCTCCTTGAAAAGAAGCTAAAGCACCCGGTGAAGGATCAAGCCAGAACACAGATATATTCTCCGACACCTCGCCCAAAAACACAGACGTCATTAAATCCTGGACACGAATGTTCAATATTCTGCAGTATGAATTAGTCAATTGCCCAGACGACTCAGGTGATGATGAGACGGAGGACCTAGCTACCAAATACACAATTGTTGCCCAGTCAGAACTACATAAGATAGTGACGAGGCCTAGGCTCTTTCCCTACAATGATATGATTGGTTGGGCATTGGAGAATGTGGATATCCCTACCAGAACCATTTTCAATTCACAAAAGGTCGCAGTTGGGTCTTTCAGGCCAGAACATCTACAAGTGATGTACAAATTGTCTCTGGTATCCAATTTTGTTTATAATGCCAGTTTCATAGTAGACTTTAATGAGAAGGAATGTGACCAATATGGAAAAAACCTTCCCGATTTAATTAAAGACTGGTACTCTCGCCTCGAGAAGTTTAGAGTCGATTCCCATGGTATATACCCAGTTGCCACACTAGAAACTCAAATAATGTACATAGAAATGATGATGTGTAGACTCTACGGGAAGGAAAACACAGACCATTTATTTTTACCGTGGGTACCTATTATACACTTAGTAGAAGAGGGATATTATTTTGATTGGGCCAATATATTTTCAGACAGTTTGGTTCAAGAGATTGCAAGATATTAGTCACTAAGAGCCAAGGGGAAACCGACCCAATTTTTTATGTCGACTTATATTATGGACGTCGTTTGTTTTATGACACCTTTTTCGCTGATGCGTTGGAGCTGGACTCCAAGTAGTGTTGAACCCATACATATTTATCATTGGAAGCTTTGGGAGGACAAGGAAAAAGATTTCTTTTATGAAATCTGCAATTGGGTGGTGGTGCCAATGCACACCGATATATATGGTTACCCACCTCCCAGAATTTCTAACAAAATTGTGACTAATTTGGGAAAGATAGCAGACTGGTACATCGAGGAGCATTTTTCCTATATTAGGGTTTTTGGCTGTTCGGTTCCTCCACATGCTCTGCCTCTATTTTTACCATATTTCTTGGTGTGTCATGAAGTAGCACATCAAACTATGCATGGGGGAATCAACAGGGATCTGGAAGCATTACAAACAAAGGTATGGCCCATTTTTCCCGTGAAAATTGGTACATTTTCTCTGCTGGACTTCGACCATTTGAAGGTAGAAGTCACAACCCTAAAAGAAATCAAGTTGGTCGATATTTAATTTAAGGAGAACGATCCACAAATGATCGTAGGTAACCACATGGACAACTGCAATCTGAAAATATATGAACATGAGGATTCTCCTCAGGATGAAATATTCCGAGGAGAGAGGTCCTATCAAGAGGTTTTAGATCGAATTCAAGCTCTGACACCAGATAATATGGTCTAGTTTTATAATTTCTAGAAACATCGAATAAATGGCCTTCCCAAAGTATTGCAAGGGGAAATCCCGACACCTCCCACCACACAGAAAATGGAGACCCAAGGGTTAGAAACATGGATCTCTAGTGGACAGGATGCCCGAGGAAATTTGGAGGAAACAAAGACCTTGATAGAGAAGGCAGAAGAAAAGCCATAGTCCACATTGGGTAAATTAGCAACTGACACAGTTGGGAAGAAGACATCCATTGAGATGGGTAAACTAGCAACTGACACAGTTGGGAAGAAGACATCCACTGAGATGGGTAGTCCTATCAAATCTGTCACACCTCTATAGTTCAGTAGAGGGAACCCGATGGCCGAAGCTGTATTCATAGGAGACCTTACACCTATTTCAGTTGCAGAGATGCCTCGTTCGGAATTATTCTTCAATAAGAAGAGAATGGTTGTGGTAAAGAGAGAAACACATCGGAAGGAGGGCACAAATGTTAAAATATGTAGGGTGCTATTAGATGGGCAGGCGCTAGAAGAAGAAGACTTCACTACAGAGGTCGCGGGCTCCCTAGGAGATTTCACGACAACAAACCAGTTTTTAGTGAGCAACCTGAAGGAGAACTTGAGGCAAAAAGATATGTTGATAGGAAAATTGTAAAATCAAATGAAAATGGTGGAGCAGAATGTCAGGAGCGAAATCAACAAGGAAGTCTAGCAGCTCAAATCCAGTCTTGATGAGATGCAGAAAAAGTCACAGACAAGAAATGAATTAGTCAGACAGCTGCAAGCGAAGGTATTCTTAACCGAAAAGAAGTAGTGGATATATCAGCTTTCCAAACCCAATCTCTAGGGGTACATAAGGAACTGCAATCAGCGCAGCGAAGCCTTTTCAGTAAGGTGGAAGCTATCCAAAATCATTTTCGGGTGGTAAATCAATCCTTAGATAACATTTGTTTAAGAGAGTGAGAAGTTATTGCTTCTCGGGCCACTTTCCAGGAAGCAGTTGTGTCGTCGGCTAGAGAAGAAGTGCATGTGGTTTCTAGGTTGTCTGTTTCAAAACAAGCCAGAGGTGATATAATACTCAAGACCTGGGAAGCCAATATAGCCGAAGGTAAAAATATGGCTAAAGAAGTCAAAGAGGCTTGTGAAGAAGATTTTCAATTACTCAACAAAGAGTCATTAGGCCTCTGAAAAGATGATAGCTCTGAAATACTGGGACAATTTGATATAGACAAGCATCAACTTAATATCAAGACAAACATGGAAGAGGCTCAGGCTAAAATATTGATATTAAAAAATATTGATATTACTCAGATAGATAGATGGTTGGTGAAGCCTAATGTGCAGCTACAGTCTATAATTTCAGAGGACAAAAGAATGGAAGATACATTGCCCAAATTAGAAAAGAAATTGATGTTTTTGAAGAAAATGACTTAACAGAACCCTCCAGGCTGGTAGCACAATTTGTGAGAAAATGTATTGAATGTATCAAGAAAGGAAAGGGAAAAACCTTCGAGAACCAATGAGGTAGTTTGTACACATCATCTGTACAGATCGTGATTAGAGATGATTTATTTCTGAGCTGGACAATAGGAAAGAAAAATGCCTCTGCCAACATGATGAAAAGACAAAAGTGATGCAAGTGAAGCGCTTCAGATTTCACTTTTTGTAATCTTTACTATTTTAGAAATAAGGAGAATTCTAACCGTTTAGGGTTGAGAACCTTTTGTATAAATACTTATTTAAAATAATGAACAAAGGGTTGCTTCTTGCCGTATTGTAACTAAGAAAACTCATCCTTTGTGAGTATTAATACAAGCGCAAATAAGGATTCCAAATTTTGTGCAATTTGAGTTATGTGCCCTTATTGTATTTCATATTTCCAGTTTTCTTTATGTTACTCCTCGATAAGTGAATGAATGCAATTTAGTAAAACATCTACTGTGATCATATTTCATTTAGTTATCTGAAAAGCAAACAATTTTTCCTCTGTATTTGCTATCAGCAAATACAAGACTTGCAAGCTACTTGGATCAGTATATCATATATCCTTTCAGGGGTGCATTTCACTCTTTCTTCTACTATAAACAAGTTAATATTATTCTGTCATTGATGCCTTATCTTGTCTAATAGTTTTGTAACTTTCTTGATCACCACTCAATTTGATTAATTGACTCAGACGAAGAAACACGACCTCTGTTATGTTAAACTATTAATTTCATTTGAGGATTTATATTCTTACATAACTAACAGAGAGAAAAATCATTCTTAAAACAAATAATTCCTTAATTCTTGATGCTTGACATTATGCTTTGAGCCTTAAGTTTAATCTCATGAACAACATCTTTTTGGTGCCGTTGTTGGGGACGAGAAACGGAGTTATTTTCCCCTGGGAGAACGCCATGGTAAATTTCTCTCTTTGATAGTGAACAAAGATAGAATACAGTATTAAGGCTAATTTTAATTTTCACTTGGTGACTCCAACACTAATAAGATGGCATTCAGTCGAAGGAATACCTGAAAAAACCTTGACGATAAGTAGAGCATGCCTATATCTGACCCTGAAAAAATTTCAGAACCAAGGGGATACCTTAAGCAAACCATTACTTCCACAAGTAAGGTTTATCAACCCAAACCCACATAGTCTAATGCTAAGGTTCCACCTGAACAGTTAACTCCACAAGAAGGTTCCACCCAAATCCATTTTGGAGAAACATCAGCTGATAGAGTTGAAGACAATATCATAAACCCCGAGTTGGTTTTACCCAAGATAAATACTGAAACCGATTCAATTGTCTCCTTTACTAATAAAGGAAAAAGACCCATCTCAATACCTGCTTTGATTGATATTCCATCAGTCCCCAAAACAAAGTTTCCAACTTCCCGAAGTTTTGAAGAATATATCTTACGTTCCAATTTGACTGTTGTTGGATATCCTGTTTATATATCCTACAAGTCCGAAGAGACTAGTCCTCATCTCTCTTTCCCCCCATTTTCTGAATTTCTGTCTCCTGATGATCAGTTCCTAGAACCCCTTTCTCTTCATCCAAAAGTAGTTGGAAGGTCACTGCACATCTTTGAAAATCCTCTCTATAATCTCCAAGTTTCATCCCCTAGATTATCAATGGCTGCTGTCGGAGGAGGTGGTGTAAGAGGTGGAAGAGGTGGAGGAGGATTGGGTGCTGGAGGGGGAGAAGGAGGCGGTCAAGGACCACCCCCATCTCCTAGAATTTTTGCTAAAGTAGCTTCTAGGTATGCTCATTTAGTCCTCCCAGTTCCCCTCCACGATTTACCTGAAAACTATATGAAAAACCTGCCAAAGTTTACAGGAGAGGGAGACTTAACAACCACTGAAGACATAAATTTTTTCGATCAGTTTGTCGATATCCTTGGCCTTGATCACAAGGATGTTTATTCAAGACTCCTAGTTCAAACTTTCGAAGGACATGTGAGAACCTGGTTCCGAGGGCTACCAGCAGGCTCTATAAGAACATACGACGAGTTAGAAAATGCCTTTCTCAGACAATGGGGAGAGAGGAAGGATCACCTTTATTATTTAACCAAGTTCAGAGCTTTAAGAAATAAAAATTCAGAAGCAGTTCTCGAATTCACTCAGAGATTTAATAAGTTGTATAACAAAATTCTAGTTGAGGTTAAAGCTTCCCAACCTGCAGCAAAGGTGACTTTCGTCAGGGCTTTTGAACCTGATTTTTCATTACTGTTGAGGGAAAGGAGATATTCATACCTCACAAGAATGTAGGATGATGCTATAGAAATTGAATCAAATATGATGGCATCGGGAAAATTGAAAGCTAAAGATGAAATGGGAAATAAAGAAACTAGACAATTCAGAGAACAAGCAGGACCTTCTGGATCTGGGAGGTCTGTGGAAGACAAAATAGATGACATGGAAAAAACAATTAAAGAATTATCAAAAAAAATCTCGAGGATGGAACTGGACCAATCTAAAATAGATCAGTTCACTAGAAAAGATTTCAGAAGAAATCCTAACTCTCAAATGCAACAAAGACAGATAAAAAATGAAGATCAAAAGATTCAGACCCCGGACCCCCTTTAAAAACAAAAAATTTATAGGAGGAGATGACATGTGAAGCTTTGAGGATTTAGAGGAAGACATGAATAATATTAACGATGATGATCAATAAACTCATTTGACGAGGCAAGACTATGAAATTTCTTTAGGCACAAAATACCTGTTTAATGATGATAACATAAATATTATAGAAGATTATGCTTATTAAGGAATCGTCGACAATATAATGGTCGAGCTTCAACATAAGTATAATTTGAGGCCTAGAGATATAAATGTCACAACTGCCCAACCGAAGAAGATCTTGACGAGAAGTAAAGCGAGTGAGGCAGCTCAATCAGCAGTTGAAACACAGACTGCCAAGAGAAAAGTAGTGGAAATTTCGACTGTAAAAACAAAGACAATCGAGATATCGATTGTCAAAACAAAGATAGCCGAAACAAAACAGACACAAACTAATAAGATAGAAAAAAGGGAGATAGAGATCCCAACTAGAAAAGCCGAAAAGACCACGGGGAGGTTCAATCTAGAAAATGAGATTAATAAAATCAAGATCCATGTACCTTTGGTTGAACTGGAAAAAAACCCTACATATATAAAACATATTTCCAAAATGATAAATTTTTTGGATATTGAAAGTCATGCAGATGTTATAAATTCAGAAGATGATAAACCGACTATAATGTTTGGTCCGCATTTTGGAAATGCCAGAGATTTTGTCGCTCCTTTCTACATCACACCGACTGTGCATGATCATCTGCTCCATAATTGTATGTCAGATTCTGGAACCTCCCACAATGTGATGCCCAAAGATATTATGGAAAAATTGGGCCTTGAAATTACCAGACCATACAAAGATTTGTATTCTTTTGATTCGAGAAAAATTAAATGTATGGGTATGATTAAAGATTTAGTGGTTAATCTTGCCCAAATTCATGTAAAAAGTATTCTGATGGATGTGGTTGTTGTTGATATCCCTCCAAAGTATGGCATGTTGTTATCTAGGTCTTGGGGCGCCAAGCTTGGAGGATCCCTTCAACTTGATATGACATACGTTATAATCTCGATCTTCGGTGGGCAGTTCACTCTCCTGTACAGAGAAACAAGGTTGGCATATACTGTAAGTGACCCAAAAAATCCGAATAATTACCTTGTGTATCTTGCTGATCAGGATTTAGGAAATTGTATATTATCTCTTGATGATGATTTAGATGAATGTATAGAAGAAAATTGTAAAGGAAAAAAAAATAGAAAAAACAAATAAAAATGTAAATAGTGTTGGAGTTTGGAAAATGTATTGCAATGGTGCTTCATCTTGTGAAGGAGAAGGAGTTGGAGTGTTGTTTATGGCACCCAGAGATGAGTTCATTATTCCCTTTTCCTACATATTACAGTGGGACATCGATTATACAAATAATGTATGCCGATATGAAGCTCTGGTTTTAGGATTAGAGGCTGTCAAGAAGTTAAAAATTAAAAATATGATAGTTTATGGTGATGCGGAATTGATCGTGAAACAGATAAAGAAAAAGTACCAGGACAAACACCCAAGGTTGAGGTTCAACAAAAAATATTCCTAGGATTTGATTGAGATTTTTTTCTCATCATTTAATATCCACCATATCCCTACAATGGAGAATCAACAAGAAAATTCATTGGCCAAAGCTGCCGCAACATTTGTACCTCCTAATGTCCTCAAACTAAAGTATCATATAGAAATGAGGCACAGACCCTCCATACCAAATAATGTTCAACACTGGCAAGTCTTCGAGGATGATGAACAAATCAAGAAATTCCTAGAAATGGTGGACGAATTTTCTGAAACGCATATTGATCAGGAAAATTAGAATGACCCTGCTTGGATTGTGAAGGAAGGTGAAGATCCCCAGGAGTTCCAGGATAAGATCGCTAATCACTGCATTTTGGTACTGAAAAATAATCAGATCCCTAAAGGTTTTATTCCTTTGGAAAGATTATTCAATCATGATGATATTCCCTTAAAGTCTACTTTGCAGCCTCAGCCTGAAGAGGTTGAAGATTGTAACATAGGCACTAAGGAAACTCCTAAGATGGTAAAGATATCTAAATACATTCTCCCTGAAATGAAAATCAAATATGTCGAGTTACTCAAGCAGTACAAGGATCTTTTCGCTTGGTCTTATGATGAATTAAGAACTTATGACACCACCGTAATTGAACACAAAATTCCCTTAAAACGGGGTGTTAAACCTTTCAAGCAGAATCTCAGACAGATAAATCCTATACTGCTGCTTGTGATAGAAAAGGAAGTGAAAAATATCCCAGATGCAAAGATCATTGTTCCACTTAGATATTTCGAGTGGGTAGCCAATCTGGTTCCGGTCAGGAAGAAAAACGGTGAAATCAGACTGTGTGTAGATTTCAGAAATTTAAACAGAACATCTCTCAAAGATAATTATCCATTACATAAAATGGATCACGTATTGGAAAAAGTGGTCGGAGAAAATAGAATGTCTATGATTGATGGATTTTTAGGCTATAATCAAATTTCACTCCATGATGATGACAAAGAAAAAACCACATTCACTACCCCATGGAGTACCTTTATGTATGACACAATGCCATTCGGTTTGATGAACGCAGGAGCCAGTTTCTAATGAGCTATGGACATCGCCTTTTTCAATGAAAGAGATAAGTTTGTTTTCAATTATCTTGATGATCTAACCATGTTTTCTAAATCTGACACAGAGCACCTGATACACCTCAAACATACGTTTAAGAAATGTCGAAAATTTGGTTTGTCTCTGAATCCCAAGAAATCTCACTTTGCAATGCAAGAAGGTAAACTCTTGGGCCACATTGTATCTCGAAATGGAATCAAAATTGACCTGAAAAGGGTTGAAGCTATAGATACTATTAATATTCCTAGGAACAGAAAGGAAATACAATCATTTTTAGGAAAAAATAATATTTTAAGAAGATTCATCCCAAACTTCGTTGAAATTGTAAAATTGATTACAGATATGCTCAAAAAGGACAGCGAGGTCAAATGGACAACCAGATCCAAAGCTTCATTTGAACGCATCAAAAAAGTTATAGGTGAAGCACCGGTGCTGGCCAACCCAGATTATGTGAAAGAATTCTTGATTTTCTCATTTGCCTCTGAACACACTATCGCGGTCGTGCTCTTACAAAAAAATGATGAAGGTTTCGAGCAACCAATATTGTTTTTTATTAAAAGTATTAGCGATGTTGAACTAAAATATGATATATTGGAAAAACAAGCATACACAATGGTAAAGGCCCTCAAAGCTTTCAGTACTTATGTATTCCATTCTAAGATAATTGTCGATGTATCAACCAACGTTGTCAAGGATATATTAGTTCAACCAGATAGTGATGGAAAAAGGGGCCGATGGTTAGCCAAGATTAAGGAATTTGACCTAGAATTAAGACCGACCAAACTTGTCAAAGGTCAGGGCTTGGCTGAATTACTAACCAAATCAAATTTTCGGGCACTTGGGATAAATCACGTACAAGATTATGAAGATTTTCTAGACATAGACGAACTTGATGTTACTATACCTGCAACCAAGATCCAAGAAAAATTCTCTTCCTTTGCTTGGTATAAAGACATAGTTTCTTACCTTCTAACTTTGCAGTGTCCAAGTGATATGGCCCCTTCCAAATCTAGAACATTGAAGTTGCACACAGTAAAGTATTGTATCATAGATAGCCAACTATATTGGAAGGATCCTCTGGGATTTTTATTGAGTTGTTTAGTAGAATCTGAAACAAAGAAAGTCATAAATGAATTTCATGAAGGGGTGTGTGGAGGGAATCACACCTGGAGAGAAACTACCTATAAAATCCTGAGAGATGGATATTATTGGTCGAAATTATTCACTGATGTGAATGCCAAAGTTAGAGCATGTAACCCATGCCAACTATTTTCAAGAAAGCAAAAGCTTTCGGCCTTACTTTTGGTCCCAGTCAAAACATAAGCTCTGTTTCAGCAATGGGGTCTAGATTTCATCGGTGAAATACATCCACATTCAAGTGCACAACATAAGTGGATTTTGACCGCTATTGGTTATTTCACTAAATGAGTGGAGGCCATTCCAACGCGAAAGGAAACGGACACAGTGGTGATCAGTTTCTTAGAAGAGAACATTTTATCGAGATTTGACTGTCCTCAGAAGATAGTCACTGATAATGCCCAAGCTTTCAAATCCATAGCTATGGTAAGTTTTTGTCAAAAGTACAACATCGTACTAGGACATTCAACGACATACTATCCTAAAGCAAATGGATTAAAGAGTCCTCAAACAAGAGTTTAATCACCATAATTAAAAAAGTGTTGACCGAAAATAAGAAAGCCTGGCATGTGCATTTGAAGTATTATTTATGGGCTAATAGAATAGGCACTAGGAAATCCATCAGAATGTCCCCCTTTCATATGGTAAACGGAACCAATGTGGTTCTCCCCATAAATCTTTCTCTGCCCATAATGAAACTCTGGAAGAACGCTAAGGAAGAGCCAAATGACATCACCAAAAGAATAAATAAATTGATAGAAGTCCAGCAAAATAGGGCTGAAGTGGATGAGAGAATCCAGAAATATCAGGATAACATCAAAGCCATGTTTGACCAAAAAGCTAAAGATAGGGAATTCCTCCCTGGTGACCTGGTTTTAAAATGGGATTCCAGGAAGGAAGACTCAGGAAAGCATGACAAATTTGACCATATATAGTGTGGAACTTTCAAGGTCACATCTTGTGAGGGAAATAATTCATTTTTGTTAGAAAATCTCGATGGGAAGATCCTTAATGCCCCTATCAACTGGAGTTACCTGAATCATTTTATGCAGTAACCTGATTCTGAACTCCCATTGTACATACCGGTTTGATTTTCACATTTTTGTTTACAATTTTTCGTTTCTTCAGTAAGTCTTTACTTTCACTATAAATAAAAACAGGTTTGTCGATTTCATAAAAACAAAAATATAAAAATAATTAACGTATAGAGTTCCAATCTACAGAAGTTCCTGAAATGCCTCATGTGTATTTTCATTGCAGGATACTTGTTGATAGTCGAGAGATAAGTTGTATCAAAAATCGATGCGCACGTTTCAAAACATTGGCTTTCTCTCGAAATAGGTGATAAATAGATAGTTTATTTGGTTGAAAATGTAGAGAAAATATGAGGTATGAACTTCTGCCCTACTAACCCAAGTTAAATTTTCAAGGAGATATCAATAGGTATGACATAAGTTTCATCTATACAAATGTTGTCACCTAATCTACAACCAGAGGAACATAAAATTACGTTTTAATTCTCAAGAGTTTTCTCTGGATAAAATAAAATTAAAAATAAAATAAAATAAAATTAAAAAATGAAATAAAATTCATAATAAGAAAGTAAGCAATAAAAAGGATTTAAAGAAAAGAATTTGAAAATCCGTATGTAGACTCACATAGGGATGATCTTTTTCACGATAGAACATCTGAATCCTCTTTCTGTTTTTCCTGCTTATCTTCAAGTTGTATTTTCCTGTGATTCTAAATATCTTTTCTTGATCTTCATGGAGGAAAAAGGACTTCACCTTGACTCTCAAAGCTCAGAAACAAGTCTGCAACATGAGAATAGGAAAAAATCTTTATAACCCCTCCGACTTTAACTGAAAGAAAGTATGTCTAGGCTAATCCTAACTACTTTAGCTTTTCTAACTGATTTTGACTGATTAGTTTCGCTCAAGGAAAGTCCCTGGAAATCAAAAAGTTCCCCTTGAAAAATTCCTATAAGCGAAGGTGTTTTGAAGGTCGAAAGAAGATTAGTCCAGAGTAATCAAAGTGAGTTAACATACCTCTGATGCTAAATTATAAAGAGATGTCATCCCTGGTATATTGTATACAAATTGATTGTCCCCACTTCATGTTTTAAAAAATATAAGACAAATGGTGAAAGGAAATTCATAAAATGATTGCCCCCATCTAGTCCAAAAAGAGATGACGAAAGGAAATTCATTAAATGATTGCCCTCATCTTGACATTTAAATGCAAAATTACTCATTGAAGTGGTGAAAGGAAATTCAATATGGTAATTAGATAAGTTCACCGGGGTACTGAACAGGCTCGCTGGCAGTGAAGCAATGTCTACGATATTTGCAAAGCTGTTATACATGTATTATAATGCACTCTGGTAAATAGTTCTCTTCTCGACTAGATCTACATTCTAAGCCAACACAGGACTTCCCGACTAAAACATTAAAATTAACTTGCCTTGATGCGAACAAAATCGAACAGAATCTGATAGATCAGTTAATGTTGTTTTTATTATCTTAAGCAAATCTGAAATCAATTTTAAGAAAAGGAATCCATTGATAAGCCTAAACTGGAGATCGATGAATGATTAAGTTTTGAAAGTTTTCATAGATATGGATGAATTTCAAAGTCCGCATGTGTCCTTTTTTAGAATGTGTTTCACAGAAATGCAGTAATGACTCCATTTACCCAATAAAGGCTACTTGGTCTACTATTCTTCTGCGTCTCACAGGGAGATGAGATCCCTAGATGGAGCCTATGTTGGAACAAATATATATTTATAAAACTTTATACTTTAATAGATTTCATTCTCGTTTAAATAAAAATAGTGTGCGCTCAATTCTCACTGTTGATGAAGTCTCCCATTAAATCAAACGAACCTAATCTCTTAAGAATTATGAAGTCACCGACTCATTAACGAGTCAAATAACTAAACGACTACATTCAAGAAATTGGGTTTCGGAGTTTCGCAATGCAGGCATTTCAACATACAACAATTCCAAAGTCCCGATAACCGAAATCACGAAATTGTCTTAACCAGCTTAATTAAGAATTAAGAATGATTAACGGTTAATTAATCATGTCATGATTTCGCGTTTCGGGATTCCTGCATGCAATGACTATCAAATTCCTGATAGCCAAAGAAACAAAATTGTCTTAAAGAATTAAACTAGATTAGTTAATAATTAAAAATGATTAACGGTTAATTAATCATATTGCGATTTCGCGTTTCGGAGATCCTGCCTCAAAAGACTTTCAAAGTCCCGATAACCGAAATCACGAAGCTGTCTTAGGTTGATCATGATTATTTAAAGGGGTTAAACATGATTAAAGTTAATTAATCACATCGTGATTTCGCGTGTCGGGGATTATACCTTGAAATTTCATAAGATATCTCAATATCTGAAGTCGTGGAATTTTCTTAACGATAAGTGTGATTAATTGACACATTAACGATGATTATCACGTAATTAATCTTTCATTAAATAATGACTCGGATAAATTCAAATTTCATCTGTGCTTTTCCCGAAAATTAATGACATTAATAGTTGTTTTATGACAATCATTCCAAGTGAGATCCTAGACCACCGCCGGAATTTTATTCATTAAGGAAAAGTAAATGCGTCATCAATAGAAGTATTGGCAAATCGACGCAATTAAAGGAAAAAGATATTGAATTTCAAATTTCATTATGCGTTTTCACTAAGCAGTAAGTTTTCAAGGTAATAAACTTTGTGCATATCTTGTGATAGATATCAGAGTGTTGAGACCAGATACCATGGCTCCTCAAAAAGAAACTAAAGTGTCTGGTGAAGGATCAAGGCATAACACATATATCCTCTCTGAAACCTCACCCAGAAACATAGACGTCGTTAAATACTGGCCGCAAGTGTTCAATATTCTATAGTATGAATTGGTCAATTGTCTGGACGAATCAGGTAATGATGAGATGGAAGACCTAGCTACTAAATTCAAAAACATTTCCCAGTCAGAACTACATAAGATAACAACGAGGCCTAGGCTCTTTCCCTACAACGATATGATCGGTTGGGCGTTGGAGAATGTGGATATCCCTACCAGAACCATTTTCAATTCACAAAAGGTTGCAGTTGGGTCTTTCAGGCCAGAACATCTACAAGTGATGTACAAATTGTCTCCAGTATCCAATTTCATTTACATTGCCAGTTTCCTAGTAGACTTTAACAATAAGGAATGTGTCCAATACGGAAAAAACCTTCCCGATTTAATTAAGGACTAGTATTCTCTCCCTCAGAAGTTCAGAGCCGATTCCCATGGTATATACTCAGTTGTCGCACTAGAACCTCACATAATGTACATAGAAATAATGATGTGTAGACTCTACGAAAAGGAAAACACAACCCATTTATTTTTACAGTGGATACCTATTATGCACTCAGTAGCAGAGGGATATTCTTTTGATTGGGCCAAGATATTGTTAGACAGTTTGGTTCAAGAGATTGCAAGATATCAGTCACTAAGAGCCCAGGGGAAACCGACCCAATTTTTCATGTCGACTTGTATTATGGATGTCGACTATTTTATGACACCTTTTCTACTGATTTGCTGGAGATGGACTCCAAGTAGTGTTGAACCCATACATATTTATCATTCGATGCTTTGGGAAGACAGGGTGAAAGATTTATTTTATGAAATCTGCAACTGGTTGGTGGTGCCAATGCACACCTCTATAGATGGTTACCCACCTCCCAGAAATTTCAACAAAATTGTGACTAATCTGGGCAATATAGCAAACCGGTACATCAAGGAGCATTTCTCCTATATTAGGGTTTTCGACTATTCAGTTCCTCCACATGCTCTGCCTCTATTTTTACCAAATCGCTTGGTGGGTTGCGAAGTAGCACATCAAACTGTGAATGGGGGAATCAACAAGGAGTTGAAATAAGTACAAAAGAAGGTATGGCTCGTTTTTCCCATGCAAATTGGTACATTTTCTCTACTGGACTTCGACCATTCGAAAGTAGAAGTCGTGGCCCTGGAAGAAATCAAGTTGGTCGATATTGAATTTAAGAAGCATGATCCATTGAAGATCGTAGGTAACCACATGGCCAACTGCAATCTGAAAAGATATGAACATGAGGATTCTCCTCGGGATGAAATATTTCGAGGAGTGAGGTCCTATCAAGAGGTTTTGGATTGAATTCAAACTCTAACACTAGATAAAATGACCGAGTTTTATAATTTCCAGAAACATTGAAGAAATGGCCTCCCCAAAGTATTGCAAGGGGAAATCTTGACACCTCGTGCCTAAGAGCAAACAAAGACCCAAGGGTTAGAAACAAGGAGCTCTAGTGGACATGAAGCCCAGGGAAATTTGGAGGAAACTCAGACCTTGATAGAGAAGGTAGAAGAAAATCCACAATCCACATCGGGTAAACCAACAACTGACACAGTTGGGAAGTAGACATCCACTAAGATAGGTAGTCCTATCTAATCTGTCACACCTCTATAGTTCAGTAGAGGGAACCCAATGGCCAAAGTTGTATTCATAGGATACCTTACACCTATTTTAGCAGCAGAGATGCCTCCTTCAGAATTCTTCTTCAGTAAGAAGAGAAGGGATGTGGTAAAGAGAGAAACACATCAGAAGGAGGGCATAGCTCTTAAAAGACACAAGGTGTTATTAGATGGGCAGGCCCTAGAAGAAGAAGACTTCGCTACAGAGGTCGCAGGCTTGCTGGGAGCTTTCGCGACAACAAACCAATTTTTAGTGAGCAAGTTGAAGGAGAAGTTGAAGCATGAAGATATGCTGATAGGAAAATTACAAAATCAAATGAAAACGGTAGAGTAGAATGTCAGGAGTGAGATCGACAAGGAAGTCTAGTAGCTCAAATCCAGTCTTGATGAGATGCAGAAAAAGTCACAGACAAGCAATGACTTAGTTAGACAACTGCAAGCGAAGGTAAGCTTAACCGAAAAAGTGGTAGTGGATATATCATCTTTCCAAACCCAATTTCTAGAGGTACATAAGGAACTAGAATGAGTGCAACGAATCCTTTTCAATAAGGTGGAAGCTATCCAAAACCATTTTCGGGTGGTAAATCAATCCTTAGATAACATTTGTTTAAGAGATTGAGAAGCTATTGCTGCTCAGGCCACCTTCCAGGAAGCAGTTGTGTCGTCATCTAGAGAAGGAGTGCATGTGGTTTCTAGGTTGTCTGTTTTAGAACAAGCCAGAGGCGATATAATACTCAAGACCTGGGAAGCCAATATAGACGAAGGTAAAAAGATGGCTAAAGAAGTCAAAGAGGCTTGTGAAGAAGCTTTTCAATTACTCAACAAAGAGTCATAAGGCCTCGGAAAAGATGATAGCTCTGAAATACTGGGACAAGTTGATATAGCCAAGCATCAACTTAATATCAAGACACACATGGAAGAGGCTCAAGATGGAATATTTCTATTAAAATATATTGATATTACTTAGATAGATAGATGGATGGTGAAGCCTAATGTGCAACTACAATCTATAATTTCAGAGGACAAAATAATGGAAGATAGATTGCCTAAATTAGAAAAGAAATTATATGTTTTTGAAGCAAATGACTTAACAGAACCCTCCAGGCTAGTAGCATAATTTGTGAGCAAATGTGTTGAATGTATCAAGCAAGGAAAGGGAAGCACCTCCGAGAACCAATGAGGTAGTTTGTACACATCATATGTACAGATCGTGATTAGATATTATCTATTTATTAGTTGGACAATAGGAAAGAAAAATGCCTCTGCCAACATGATGAAAAGACAAAAGAGATGCAAGTGAAGCGCTTCAGATTTCACTTTTTGTAATCTTTACTATTTTAGAAATAAGGAGAATTCCAACCGTTTAGGGTTGAGAACCTTTTGTATAAATACTTATTTAGAAGAATGAACAAAGGGTTGCTTCTTGTCATTTTGTAACTAAGAAAACTCATCCTTTGTGAGTATTAATACAAGTGCAAACAAGGATTCCAAATTTTGTGCAGTTTGAGTTATGTGCCCTTCTTGCATTCCATATTTCTAGTTTTCTTTATGTTACTCCTTGATAAGTGAATGACTGCAATTTAGTACAACATCTACTGTGATAATTTTTCATATAGTTATCTGAAAAGAAAAAATATTTTCCTCTGTATTTGCTATCAGCAAATACAAGACCTACAAGCTACTTGGATCACTATATCATATATCCTTTCAGGGGCACATTTCACTCTTTCTTCTACTATAAACAAGGTAATATTATTCTTTCATTGATGCCTTATCTTGTTTAATAGTTTTGTAACTTTCTTCATCACCACTCAATTTGATTAATTGACTAAGACGACGAAACAAGGCCTCTGTTTTGTTCAACTATTAATTTCATTTGAGGATTTATATTCTTACATAACTAATAGAAAAAAAAAGCATTCTTAAAACAAATCATTTCTTAATTCCTGATGCCTGACATTATGATTTGAGCCTTAAGTTTAATCTCAGTAACAACAATCATCATTGTCATCATCATCATCATTATTATTTAATTGAAACATATAAAAATTTGTTGCAACCGCACCGTACAATGTAATAAAACAAATCAAGAAGGAATTAATAGAGGATTGCCTTTCAAGAAGTCCCAAAATTATTAAAAAATTGTAGATAAATTGGCCTACTTTAACAATGCCAGAATTATGGAGAAGAAGTTAAGTAGTATAAACCCAAACAAACTAATCTAAGAATAAAACAACCTTGCAATTTTTTTTTTAAAACCTGAGATTAGAAAAAGAAATACCTATTGAAAGCTTCATGCTTGATGTTTTCCTATAGTTGGTGTACCAATTCAACATTTTGCATCTCCAAATGTAGAAGTGTTTGTTGGACAATCTTATCATCCTTGATTGCAGTAGGAATAGACCCAATTAAATCCTTTGGATGAGAAACCAAAGAATAGGAACTTCTAGAAAGACCCAATACCAATAGCATGCTACATTCTACTTCCAGCCTTTCAATTTGCATACTTTGATGGGACACAACCTTTAAAATTTCTCCATTCTTGACATTTTTGGACCTCAATTTGGCTTGCCAATCTATTAATGAGATGCAAGATGTTAACTTGCATATTTTCTAGGAGGCAGTCACTTCTCCTTTGTGAGCAATGGAGCTCAAAATATTCACACAAGGGATGCCACCCTGAGTGATTATGGATTTCCATCCTCAACCAATTCCAACCACTATTGATTGACCACATCTAACTAGTAGGATATAGAACCCAAGCCTTAACCAATTCACTATTCCTGGGAGCCAGAGGACAACAAAGAATAGTGGAACCCTCATTAAACCAATAGAAAATTATTAGAGAACTGATAGAGAGTCTCGAAGAACCACATACAATGTAAGACTCAGAGTAATTCCAAAGTATTATATTTGAATAGTTCTAAATAATCCAACTTGCATTACATCAATAATTAATAAACGTTTTGTGAGCCATCATTGCATACTTGTGAAAGGAAGGAGGAGGTATTGGAGGATGGGGGGATTAAATCCCCATCCCCTCATATTGAAAACTCACTGCCACTTTTCTCGATTACCATCAACCATTGAAGAACTATATGAAACCTTTGACTATGGGATACTAAAAATAAGTCTAGGAGATGCGGGAAAAGCTAATGACCCCCCTATTTATTCTTATGGATCCCTCATCAAGAGAAACTACTTCATTTGCTAGACAATCTACCTCATATTGAAATCCCTCAACACATTAAAGTATTCTATATCATTGAAGCTCCTTGACACCCCATGGGTTTTAAAGAGGAGTCTCGCAAGATTAAAGTCTTTAGAGTTTAAATGATTCCCATATGCACGATTATTATTGAGGAGTCCCCTATTACAATGAGACTCTTGATCCCTCTTGAGATTATAATCTTTAAATCCTTAAGGAGTGTTAATGATTCCACTTGGTTATTAGGTTTTGTTCCTAACCCCTAAGGAGAACTTGTTTCATGATTTCCTTCAGGATGGAAGGTGATCCCCTACACCTACCACCCCTAAATACCTATGTGGTTTTTGTAACAACCATTATAACCCATTAAAACTCAATAAGTGATTAACAATGTATGAGCCACCCTAATGCATCAGTGTATCAATATTGAATTACTAAAGGAGGGGGAGAAATGCCATTATCATCTCTAATAGCATAGACAATACACTAGGCATGAGACCCTTGTTCATGATGCAAATCAATCTCTCTAATGAAAGGTTGCAAATGCACATGTCACATTAATTACATTCATATAAAATAATTGAAGAATAACATCAAACCACATTATTTAAACTCATGAAAGTGATATTACTTGCTCATCACACACAACCTTTGTTCCAAGAGGAACGCTAGAACTAGATCTAATGGAGTGGGAAACCTACATAACCATTAAGAAATAATTACTGTATTAAAAGAAAATGCAATAAATAAATTTAATCAACAAACAAACAAATAAATTCAATGATTATTTGGATGTTAGCCATCCCATAGAATATGAGACAACCATTGGTACATATACACTACATATCATAATAAGATTATGATAGAAAGGTAGAATAAAATTAATAAATTAGTTATTCATGTATAAAAAAGGAGTAAATTTATCAATGCACTTATCTCAATCGAGAATCCATCATGTCAAATATTAGTAAAAAAACTATAGTGAATCTTTCCACACAATGTACATGGATGGGAAAACAAAACCTTTCCACCACAAAATGACTTTCCATCCTAAAACCTAGATGAGGGTACCTCCCCACTTCCAAGTGAGTGCTCCTCATGATAACTACTCAACAAAGGTGGCATATCACACCATAGTATGTGCCAAGTTGAACACCATAGCCTAGGCCTCTATAAGTAAAGTAGGTGTGGGAGGAAATTTTGTTCTAGAGGTAAATTAGTATGATGTGGGAGGGATTGTGTAGTTTGGATATGTATGCCTCGCATTTCATTGGTGTCGTGACATCCCAAAACCGACCCCCTAAGATTCTAAGGAATTAAAATAGTTCACATGCTTTCCTATTACAAACTTGGCATATAATTTTTTCAAAAATATGATGGAGTTTCTCTAATGTTATGTGGATTCTCATAAAAAATCATGTACCAATGATCCATTTGATTATCTATCATTAGATAATAAGTACATCATTCAATGAAAAGTCTAAAAAATTGTTTTTAGGTGATTTTTAAAACATTAATGGCCTCAAAATCCAAACAAATTATGTATTCATGAAAAATGTGGGAGAGTTTACTCACTGTCACCTCAGATAAACCCTCCAACTATTATTACCATCCTATGGAGGCTTTGCCCAACCTACAATTTACGTGATAATAGTGATAAAAAATTAAGTCATAGAGTGTACAATCTCTAATAGGACCTCCAAATTTTGATTTAGAAGTGGTGTGACATTTGTTAGTACATTTAAAATTTGTGATTTACATTTTGAATTTCAAAAGTTTGAAATTTGAAAGTTTAAATTTGAAATTTATTAGATTAAATTCAAGGTGGGTTTTGTAAATTCTTCATTCTAATTGTTGCAATGAAATACTAAAATAAAATAAATTCTTTATACAAAACATGTTTTACTAATAATCATCATAATCATCGTAAATGAAAAAGAAAATTATAAGTTCCTAACTAATATATAGTTTTTCTTTTTTATTAGAAATATGCATGCATTAAGAGATACACATTTGTTATAAAACATATATGCATTTCATCACATGAACGCATTAAGGAATGCATGAGCTTTATGAGCTGCATGCAAGTTTCATAATGTGTAGGTGTTTCTCATAGCCTCTAAGCTAGTTATCATGTGACATAATGCATATCTATGTTGGTGGTGTCGAGCCTATTTAAACACAACATGTGCATATTATTTAATAATATGTAGATATTGAGTTTTTTTCATATTACAAATGGGTTTCAAACACAATTATCTCTTTTTAGATTATAACCTTTGTGTTAGTATCTAAATATATGATTGAATAAAGCAAACTTAAAAACCTTAATCAACACAATTAACATTATTAACATGATCAACGCTTTGAAACCTATCACCACGACCAATAATAATAAATATCAAGTAAACTTAGTTATTGAATAAATACATGAATCAACCCATTTAACCTATCACCATAACCAATCAATATAATAAATAGTTGAGTTCACCTAGTCATTTAATAAAACACATGAATCAACCCATTTCAACCACTCAACACACACACTCAAGAACATATTTAACTCAACCTAATCAACATAGTCAAGAACTCGTTCACTGTAGCCAACTTAATCATTACATAAGTCCACCATTTTTCTAGCAATCACATGAGTCTTTTAGAAAACATGTGAGCCACCCTTGGGATGGCACGAAGAGAGACAAATTAGGTTTAAATTAGGTCAAAAATGTAAAAGGTAGGTTTAAAATTACATATTTTGATTTTTGAAAGGTTTTTAGGATGTTGAATAAATTTATAATTGAAAAATATATTATAAAATTATAATTTTTTTCCAAACAGCAGGTTAATTATTATTATCATTATAAATTCAATAACTCAAATTCACAATTCCAACAATTTCTAAACAAATTTTAAATAAAATTAATAAAAACTCCAAAACATGGAATACTTTCATATTATATCAAAATCAACATGGATATGGAGGGACAGAGTTCACAAATTTATTTATTAATATATCAAAATTAACGTGGATATGGAGGGATACAGTTCACATATTTATTTATTTTTTAATGGCGTTAAAGTATGATATTTTTAACCACGAAATTACTCGTTGATTTTACAAGTGCAAAGACTTTGACGAATGGACGCTTAGTCAATCGACCAAATAAAAGGAACATGGGTTTAACGTGTTTTGCGGCTATAAATCATTTAATAATTTTACGTATTCCAATTAAAAATGACCAGCATTATAGGATCAGAGTATTCTAATGATTTTTTTTTTGTCATTTTCCAGGATAAGAGTATTCTAATTATTTTATTTTTTTATTTCAATTAGTCAAATATTTATCAAAATAAATAAATACACGATTAAAAAACAAAAATTATTAAATAATATTATTTCAGAATCTTTCATAATGGTATAGTTTAAATGTTTTAGTTTTAGGGAATTTTTATGAGATATTTTTTTAGTTATTTTTTTATTGAAATACGGTTAAAAAATGTTATAATTTTATATTTGAATGAATGAATCAGTATAATTTAACTATTTTTAGGTTTTTTCATGCTCAATCTATTTATGCATTTAAAAATGTAATTTAAATAACAGAAAATAATGAAATCATCCAGATATATTTCCTTAAATTTGAATGAAAAAATTCAAAAAATGAAATTGTTTAGACAACGCCATTCTTTTTTCTGTCATAATTCATAGAATTAATGCATTGACGGGCAGTGTTAGCCATATAATCCAAGTTAGATATGTAAATTGGGCTTTGCTTTCAATTTTTCTTTAGTCAAAATGTTGAAGAAAATATGTACAAAAAAGTGCTTGAAATTTGGAGGCCTTTTAAGAAGATATGTAGTATAAACAAAAGCAGTAGTCTAAAAGTTTTACTTTTTGGATTTGGATGTTTTCAGGTAATTTTTTCTGTTTGATTTTGCCTCAAATCCGGTGATGGATGGTTGGATTTGTAGATTTGAGTGGCTAAGTTTATATAATTAGAGTGTTCCAGAGGTTTTTCAACAGGCTGAATCCATTTATGCATTCATAAATACAATTTAAACAACAGAAAATAACAATTTTGTCCAAATTTACTTTGCAGCATTCCAACCAACGCCTAAACAAAAGAATACTTGAAATTTGGAGAAAGTTTGAAAATGCTGTGGCAGTCATTTTTTCATGGTCTAAAAGCAAGGATAAGAATTGAAACGCTATAGCCTGGAATTTGGAGTTTGATAAAATGTCGAATGAAACTAATTTCTATTGAAATTCATGAACGAATGTATTGAAATTTCATAAATTCAACATCCAAGAAACCCTACTACATCTGAGTTATGCAATTTATGCATCTAAATTATACAATCTGCTGAACAAAAATAATTTTAACTCAGTACCAGTTTGACCTCCCATGATTTTTCCCCACAAAAAGTTAACCTGTTATCCTATACCCTAACCCTAATGCAAGTAGAGCCAGTCTCCTCAAACTTATCAACCTGTCTTCTCAAATAGATTGGATATTTACTTGCCTTTGCTTTATAAAAATAGAAAAGCAAAACAATAGTTATGAAAACACAGTGGAGCACATGATGTCTTCCTCTCAAATCTATTCCATCTCTTTGATCCCCTGTGCTGTGCCGACTATCTATATCATGATCTTTTTCTTTTTCACTTTTGCTTTGTTTTCTGTTTGTTTGCAGGCTTTAAACTAGAATCTCCTCGTATTGTTTTCTAAAAATCTGCTTAGCAAGTGAATTTCGAGGGCACTTTAACAGTCTTTCCAGGAGATTCGGTTCAATATTAAGACACGCAATCCCTATAGCTGTCAAGTTCCCTACGCTCGATGCAATCGATAAAACTAAATAGTATATAAAATACACATCAGCGTATCGCGTTATCAGCAATGATGGTATGGGCTCGAAGGGAAGATTTCAATCAAACTGTGTATTTTGATCCAAAGGAAACAAGATAAAAATACCCATAAACTAAAACGTGATCAGAGTTGCATATCCAGACAAATATTATCTTAAGTTTTATCCAAAACTTTACCCAGGTCAATTCTGTTAAGGTTTGCCATTACACCATATCCAAAGAAAGAAACAAGATAAAAATACCCATAAACTAAAATGTGATCGGAGTTGCATATCCAGACAAATATCATCTTAAATTTTATTCAAAACTTTACTCAGATCAGGTCAATTCTGTTAAGGTTTGCCATTACATCATATCCAAAGGAAACAAGATAAAAGTACCCATAAACTAAATCGTGTTGGGAGTTGCATATCAGCAAATATTATTTTAAATTTTATCCAAAACTTTACCTAGATCAATTCTGTTAAGGTTTGCCATTACACCATATCCAAAGGAAACAAGATAAAAATACCCATAAACTAAAACGTGATTGGAGTTGCATATCCAGACAAATATCATCTTAAATTTTATCCAGAACTTTACTTAGGTTAATTTTGTGAAGGTATGTTATTACACTAAAATCTGTAGGTATTAGTAAACTTTCAAATCAACTATCATTTTGAGTGGGTGGTTAGTTTTATGTTTTCAGGGTGGTTGTTAGTCTACAAGATCAATTCCCAAAGGTTTCCAGGATAGCTGTTAGTCCATTAGATCATTTCCCAAAGATATAGCTAAGTAACTAGAAAGAATTGAACCTTCTCAAAACTTAGATACCATGTTAAAGTTTATCATTACATCAAAACCAGCAGATATTAATAAACTTTCAAACCAACAACATGACCTTGAATGGACTGTTAATCTCATCTTCCCAAGGTGACAATTAATCCACTAGATCAATTCCCAAAGATACTTCCATTAATCCAACAAATTCTGGAATAAATTTTTTCTTTTCCTGAATGCCAAGCTTTAAAGACATGCATAAATCCAGAAAACCTTCATACACTAAATCCAGAAGAAGTTTTGGAAAAACGAGCTCATATATCTTGAAATTCAAAAGAGGTTACGGAATTGCATTACTACTTCACAGATTGAAAGCTCCTCATATTATGACATATTCTTTCCATGCATCTAGAGTAAACATATACGAAGAACTGGGGTATTGAATTCTAGATAGAGTACCAGTACACACCATCTGTATAATAAAATTAGTGCATATATATATTATTAATTATATCTTCTACAAAACCTAGTTATGTAAATCTGAAACAAAATTTACTAGGGTTAATATCATTCTAAGCAAGTTTGTCTATTGGATATAGTTTGAGTGGTTAGGAGGAATAGTTATTATCCTCTCCACTCAAATTCAATTCCTTGTAAGTGACATGTTATATCTTTGAGTATGCTGCTCCAGTTGTTTAACAATCAATATCTAACCAACTAATCCTGACCTCCTCATATTCATGTTCTCTAACAAATTTCGAAAAGTTTTCAGAGGATGTAGCCATGATCTTCAATACCATAAATCGTATGTAAAAAAAAAAAATCGTTCCAAGCAAGTGTCGTCCTAATTTTAGGTCATATTGAGTCATTTTCTCCACTCATCTGATGGAGAATGACCACCAAACCCATAATAAAAGCTTGATCTATCCCTGCTCGAACAACCACATTGTACACATCTTTAGACAACAGCACCTCCGGCGTTGCGTATTTACGTTTGACCTGCAAATATTTGGCAATATCATATTCACTATTAGGTTTTTGACAAACATATATGGTGAAAAATAATAGCAAAGCAGTGATGAATAGAATACCTCTGCAACTATAGTCCTTGCGTCACTATAAACGGTACAATAACGCTCCATGTAACATCCTTCGATTTTATAATCAAAGTGCTCCTTTCGTTTATTGGAGCTCAGAAATACCTCTATAACAGCATTTCTATTAAATATGAAGGACTTTCTGAGACTGAAAATGGGCTTCTGTCGATCATATTTGTCTCCAGCAAAACCATCCCAAGCATTGTACATGATATTTAGAACCTTGCGTTGCAAGGTAAGCAGAGGCTTTCCGAGAGAGTCCATGAGGAGTAATCTGTGAGAGAAACTGGGTCCTCTCCCATCCACCATGAAAACCACCTGGCCACTGGAATCTGTGACAGTGAATCCTCCTCCACTGAAAACAAGAGGCTTCTTCCTCACTGTCAACACAACAAGTGATGATGAACAAAACTGTTTATCCACAATGGGAAAACATGCAAATTTACTATCATCTCTACTCTCGAGTACTGCACCATTTCCTAGTTTACAGGGAGAGGAGGGGTGTGATGAATATCCAGATTTAGACTCAGACTTCTTCAAATCAGGAAAATGAGAACCAGTGACTCCATCTTCTTCTTCGGATTCTTCTGCTTCATCGCTGCTGATATTTTCTGGTAAGACAATGGGAGAAAGGCAAAGATAGGGTTTACACAGAAAAGATAGAGATCGCATTGTATAGTATGTAGATAGAGACAAATTCGATGAATTCTAAGCTCAAATGAATAGAATCGACCAAGAAGGACCTGATGTGATTGCGAAACAAGAATTCTTTTATGGAAAAAATGGCATGGTTCTGAAAAGCCTCGACAGATTGTAACGAGTGGCTCGAGTACTTACAAAGAAAAAGGGGAGAGAGCATATGTTCTTATACTTTCCAGATTCTCAAATCGTGCTTTACACCGCTGTGTTTATTAAAAAAATACAGTGTGCAAACAGACTTTAATCCCCACTTTAAATTAAAGCAAAAATTGTGATGGGTGTAATTCTATTTCCTGGTCTTTCATATCAAGCTGGACGCACGACGAGTCGCCTTTGAATGGAACATTGTGTCTGAGAGCTCAATCAGATTAGTAGTTTACCTGGTTTTGTTTTGTTTCCACTGTCGTATGGTAATAGACTATGACAGGAAGCGTGCCGCACAAGCAATTTGACCACATTTGTGTCAGACTGTGAGTTTCCCATCACCCGTACTGTTGGAGTCAAAGTCAAGCTCCTTGGGTTCTGCAGAAGCTACATCTAGAAATCTCAGCATGTGAATAATTATAACGGCATAAATCCATTTCCTTTTAATTGTCTCTAAATTTAATGTTTTCAGTATTTTTAATGAGAGTAATTTAGAATTTCCACTTTTGGGGGGTTTTCTAGTCATCTTTTGAGTTTGATGTTGTCCTAAATTTGGTGATGAATGATTGGATCTGCAGATTTGAGTGGTTAAGTTTGTATAATCCAAGTGTTCCAGAGATTTTTCAGCACATTGAATCCATTTATGCATTCAGAAAGGCGAATTCCTGCTAGACAACCCAAAAGGTAGAACGTTTAGCCAAGAGCTTTTTAAAGCAGTAGTCTAAACTTTCTACCTTTTGGTTATTTTTAGGAAAAAAAATTTGTTTGATTTTTGCTTGAAATTCGGTGATGAATAGTTGGATTTATAGATTTGAGTAGCTGAGTTTGTATAATCCAAATGCTCTAAGGGTTTTTGTCCAAATTTACATCGTCACATTCCGGCCAAAAACCCATTTAACCAAAACCATTTTTAAAATTTAATAAAAACTTTGTTTTATGTTCCAATTTTATTTGATTATAAAAATTATAATCTCTGAATTTTTCCTTTAATAGAATCAAATCATCTAAATTTAGAAAACAAACATATTAAAATTAAATTTTATTTAAAAATTTGATAAAAAAAACAAATTAAATTTTTTTCACCATTTAAACTATTAAAAATAAATAAATTATTCTCATGTTGTATGTGATTGTGAATTAATGCAGAGTTTATAAAAGGAGAGAAGGGGGAAATAATAAAGATCTTGATAATCTATGTATATGCGGTAGCAATTGTTATACGACGATTTGCCACCTGATTACCTGATGGATATTCTCTAGAGGTTATCAGGATCAAACACTCAGTTA
>ML808182.1:112134-124541 GCA_009831015.1 Picea engelmannii | reverse complement strand
TGATTTATGGTTTCATGTTGTTGCATGCAAGACTCCAAATGAGATCTGGACCACCTTGGAAAGACTCTTTGGAAAGCAGGATGAGATGCGAGGTCATATGCTTGAGGTAGAGTTGAATACCCTAGACCCTAAATTTTTTGATAATATACAATATGTTTTTACTAAATTTAAATCTTGATATTGAGCTTGGGTGAATGTGGTATTGATAATTCTACACAAGAGACACAACTTATTCTAACAATCTTGGCCAAGATAGGACCAAAATACACTGTATATGTCTCCAATTTCCATTATGGCAGATGTCTTTTTGGAACAAATTGGAAAATGCCGATGTTGGCTTAGTTCATTGAGTCTCTGACACAAAAGTAGACAAAACTCATACATATGGGCCTCATGAAAGATCCCAAAGCACATGCACTCACCATGCATGATGGGAAAGGGTTATCCAATCAGAAATCAAAGAAGAAACGAAAGGAGCTATTACATCCAGAGTCAAAGAAGGAGGGATATTCCAAACCCTTCAAGGATTCTTCAGGTTCCAAAGATTCTTCAAATTCCAAAGGGAAGAAGAAGAAGGGAAAGCAGTGCACATATTGCAATAAACTGAATCATGAACAATCCACATGCATGAAGAAATAGATCCATCTTATGGCACATGCACTTCAATAGAACAACCTTGGAAAATTCATTCCAGAGGGAGTCAATAAGAAGAAGGAAGAAGATCATGCTCCTAAGAAAGGTAATCATCATGCTCTGGTTGCAATTAATTCCTCATCTAATCCATGAATTATAGATTATGGTGCATCCCATCATATGGCAGCGAAAGATGAAGTTTTCTCTTCCTTGAGTCCATGCTCAAGACCCCCTATTGTCATGGGAGATGATACTCAAATAGCAGTAGCAGGAGAAGGGAGAGTGGAACTTCACAATGAAAGTTTTGAGAATGTTCTACATGTTCCAAAGCTTTCTATGAATCTGCTCTCAATTTATCAGATCACTCAGAAAGGTAAAAATGTTAAATTTACATCAGATTCAATTTCAGTAATTGACATGCATGACAATTCCATCATTGCAATTTGTGAGGTGGATCACAAGTCAAGGTTGTATAAATTCACTAAGTTTCTGACGATGACTCCTCTATTCTACTTACACATAAGGAGAGTACTTTGCATGCACCTCCAGTGCAACATGCATATAATCTTGTTCTTCCATTAGTTTCAGACATAAGAGATGATTCCATACACTTAGATTCTGTACATGGAAATAAGAAGGTAGTACAACCAGATAAGAAGTCAGCGCCGAAGCTTCAAAGGATGCCCAAGAAGGCACAGACCGCACTTCAGGCATCATGAATCTTGCAAGGAATACATTGGATTCGAGGATGAATTGATCTCAGCATGAGGATCCTTTTCATGTACTTTCATCTTCATAACCTGTGATGCCCATGCATTGCTATATGGTTCAATCTACTGATCCACATAACTACAATAAGGTTGTGGGAAATACATTATTTCAAGCAACCATGCAGAAGGAGTATGACTCACTCCTACAGAACTAGAATTGGAATATGGTTCCAATTCCACCAGAAAGGAATATTTTCAGGCGCAGATGGGTCCACAGGATCAAGAGGTACAAGGCTAGAGAGGTTGTAAAAGGACTTCATCAGATCCATAAAGATTTCTACATCTTCACGAATGCTTTCAGTGAGTAGAAGTTTCAGACTTTGCGAGATCGTCTTGCAGTGAAGAACACAATTTCCTAGCAGCTGCCATTTTCTTCTTTTGATACATTATCTTTTGAGGGGGGTTTTGTTCCCACATGGTTTTCCCTCTTTCCTCACTTTTATTCAGTGTTCATTAGTTGCATTGTACATGAGTACCTAAAATGGCCTAGTATCCAGGACTCATTTTTTACTCCACAATGATGTTCAGGGGGGGTGTTGGAGAAATTTCTATTTTCGACACACTAGTTCAGTGGGAGTTAACTGACTAGTTCTATTTTAGACTTTCTATTTTTACCATCACTATTATGCATGCATGCATTCCTAAGGAAAGCTAATTTCTTGATTGCTTTTCTTAATTATGGAATGTTTTGCTCTACATATGAGTGTATTCCACTCATTCATTGTATCATATTGATCATGATCTATGTATCAATCATCAACTCATTGGAGTAGTGTGAATATATTTTCTCATTCTTCCATATCCAGTCTCTCTTCCTTTCTTGATAAGCGTTGTTTATGCATGCTTTAGCTAGATCTCCTCTGCAGGTTTCCATGAAACACTGACATGATTCTGGTGGGCCGCGCCTCCTGGCTGATCAATGTTAGCCTCAAGCTCCTTATCTTTGAGGAATAAGATATTGATGTCACTTTCGACGTGATTCTCTTCTTCCTCTTGTACAATATTCTTCTACAGAGGGAGTTTATGTGAGCTTTCAATTTTTCCTGAAGGGGGATTCTTGTCTCCTCCACCTGAACTACTGTTGATTACTTTTTTAGATGGGTGGGCCGCTGGAGCATTGCTCTGGGGTGTTGTAGTATTAGGATTTACAATTGGGGAATGGGCACTCTTCTTGCTGGGACCCTTTCCTTTCTATTTGTAAAATTCATTGGTACTGAGTACTGTCTCTAAGTCGTCAGCAGTGTGGGTATGATTGCCCAGGTTATTATCTTCTTCTTCTCCTAGAACAATGTGGATAAATGAATTGCTAAAACCCATTGTTAACATATGTTACACAAATATTTTGTTAGAGTCAAACCCTCTAATCTTTTCAGCATACTTGAGATTCAAGTTGTGGAAGTGGTTTGCAAATTCATCAATTTTGTTCATACTTATGAATACAAAATCCCCAATTTTACAAGGCAAAGGTATGAATTGGTTTTTTTCATTTTTCATGAAAAAAGTGTAGCCATAAGTTATATTGCCTTGCAACTTCTGTAACAAACATTTTTTCGAATATATGGCATGGAAGAAAGGAGGGATTTTCCTTAGAACCGGAAATCCTGATGACATTGTAATTTTCCATTTGCTCCAAAGTCCCCTATTTATCCGGGAATTTACTAGCCCGAGTAGATATTCTCGGGGTATCTTTTCCAAACAACAATCCTTTAAGAACCAAGACAAATTCGTTGAAAACTTTGTAAAAATGTAGGGAATATTTGTGCCTCCATAACGCTTGGTACCAAAAGGTCACAGTGTCAAATTCTTAGTTCACCTTCTTACATATAGATAATTTAGGAAATTGACAGTGATGCGCTATCGCAAAAACCAAATAAGAAGCCGTAAATAATTTATTATCCCTTTTATACTCAGACAATTGGGAAGAGATTTCAATGGAAATCAACTTTCCCCAATTGAAAATGGCTTGCTCCTTGACAGTAAAATATAAGATATAAAGAATCATGCGGGAAATGATGGCAGTGTTTTCTTGGCCCGTAACTCTGGTAAATAACCAGACAATTTCCCAAAATGGGTTCTTGAACAAGTTGACCTGCAATCTGGTAATATCTTCAGGGATGGCCGCGATATTATCCAAGAATTCAGGTAAGAGATCCATGCCATTGTCATGTTTTTTCAAGAAGTCCCTACAATCTTCACCTTTGAAGGTGAGTGTTGGCTCTTGGAGTTTCAACATTTTACATAATACTTGAGGTGAAAGAGATACGAGAGAATGGTATTGGAGTTGAATCACCTGCTGACTTGGTATATACTTCTCAGCGCAAAAGGAAACCAGTTGCTTGCAGTTAAAAACTTTAGGAACACAGCCTGCACGAGCAATTTTGGATGTCCAAATTAATTCCTTCTGAGTAGAAGGGGATGAATAATAAGAATATGCTGTAGACCACTAAAAGTTCTGGTCCTCATGTCCAAAAATGTTCAAAGTATCTCCGCAGAATTGATGTCGAGCTGCTATTTCCATAAGTTGAAGACATCGTTCTATTGATCCAGAGAATATTTGAAATGAGTGCTTGAGAGATATGATATAATCTTCCACAAATTTTGCTTTAATGTCATTTAATAAGAAATCTCCTCGAGCCCTTCGCTTATTAATGACAATCTTTACGAGACCTACATGATGATTTATTAGCATTAAACCATACTAAATGCATATTGGGAAAAGCGCGAAGGTGGTGGGGATGGATGAGAGCAAATAACATTTGGGACTTTTGTGAACCCGCCAAACAGGAAACCCGCGAACCCACCATTGCAGAAGGTTGATAATTGGCTAAGTGTTGTAACGTGGTCGGTCAGACTAAATATAGGAGAGATGATATACTTAGGGGCTTGGAGAGTCCAATGGTAAAAATGTAGATCACAGATCGTTTGGGTGCAAAATGTATGTCACAAAACATGGTATATGAAATCTTGAAACCCACCAACCCGGGATCCCGCGACTATATAAACAGTTAAGTATAGGATGATACGATGGTCAACCAGACTCATGATGTGAGAGTGTGGTTGGATATGAGGATCCGCGAGTTCACTAACCCGCAAACCCGTCGTTTTGGAAAAATGACTAAGTATAGTAACTAGAAAGGGAGAATAGAAGGGAAAAAAGAAAAGGGGAATTTGTGTAAGTATAGAAGAGGGAAAATAAATGGACAAAAGAATTTGGGAAAATAGAAAAGGGGAGGGAAATTTCGGAAGCAGGAATTGATCTCAACAATTGGCTCCAAATGTGGGATGATAAACCCCTGTGGGTTGTTAAGAATCAAAATCCTTTCATGACTAGGTGCTTTTGCCTATTGGGCTATGGAGTTAGAGTAAGAATATACAAACTAAAAAATAAAATTATGTACAATGAGAATGAGAAAGTCTTAGGAGAAGAAACCTTTCAAATGTTTCCCATTGACAGACAACATTAATCATTTACCCTTCATGTCTTAGAGCATATAGGAGTTAAAACCCAAGATCGTCTCGATGACATATGGTCCCATCTAGAGTGCTTCGAACTCTGTATGCATGGACGATTTCTCCTTCGCCTTGTTCCAAAGTAACACCAACTCTCCCTTCTGGAAATTCTTTACAGTTGTGCTCTGATCAAAATATCTTTTAACGCTCTGCTTCCTCTGAGAAGTTCGATTCAGGGCTTTGCTTCATTCTTCTTCCAACTTCAGCAACTGATTGATTCTCCTCTGGATGGTTGAATTGTCTTCTGTATCTTCGTTATTAACCATGGAAATCATTGCATTGAGCTCGAGACTAATCAACATTTTCGCTTCTTTCCCATAAACCAATATATATGGAGACATATTGGTGCTATCCTTTGGAGTCATTCTGCTTTCCCATAATGTATCCATCAACTCTAGATGCTAATTCCTTTGGTTCTGGTCAATGGTTTTCTTCAGTATTTGAGCACGTGTTTTGTTTGTGGATTCAACAAGGCCATTACCTTGTGGATAATAATTCGATGATTGACCCATGATGATTCCATATTCTCTGCAAAACTCCGTAAACTTTGACCCGATGAAAATTGAACCATTGTATGTGATAAATTTATCTGGGACACCAAATCTCGACAGAATATTGTCTTTGAGGAATTTAATTAGTTCTTCATCATAAAAATTCTTTAATGCCACCACTTTCGGCCATTTCATGAAGTAATATGTAGCCATGAGAATGTATATATGCCCCTTGCTAGACTTTAGATTAATTGGCCCGACAACATCAAGTCCCCATTGGGAGAACAATTGTTCTACAATTATGGACTGCAAAGGCATCACAGATCTCTTTATTTTTCCTGAAAATTTTTGGCTTGACAAACACTTCTTTATTGTGGCATACGAGTCTCTGAAAATTGAAGGCCAATATAATCCTTCTCTTATTATCTTGTGGGCGATTATAGTAGGTGTAAAGTGTCCACTGCATATTCCCTCTTGGAATTCTCTTATTGGTTCTTGGGATTGATTTTCATCAATGCATCTAAGTATTATACCATCATAATTTCTCCTGAACAGTATGTTAGCAATCATCACATATTGATTCACCTTCATCTTCAATGTTATTCGCTCCTTGGGGTTCATGGTGACATGAAATTGCCCGGACCTTAAGTAGAATATAATATCTTTGTACCATTATGAATTAGCTAATGGTTCCCCGACTGAAATTGAAATTATTCCATTGACCGAATCTCCATTTGCGATGAGATTACATAAACATTGTCCTTTGATAGCTTTTAAAGGTTTAATATTGATATCATATTCTTATATCTTTTCCAACCAGTTAGCCCATTTTCCTTCTCTCAATTGTTGATTCGGAAGCCTCTTCACTAGTGATGAGGGAACGTAAGCAATAACATGGGAGTTCAATATGTACGTCTAGAATGCTACTGCTTTTACAAGAGCCAAGGCCGGCTTCTCCAGTTCTGAATACCTCAACTCATAGTCATGTAGGGTTTTTCTCATGAAACATATTGGGAGTTCTTCTTCTTAAATATTCTTCTGAGTAACAACGGATGCAACGACTGTCTCTGTTGCAAAGGAATAGATGATGAAATCCCTTTGAAATTTTGTACTAATGAGAACTGGGGCAGTGGTGATTGCTCCTTTTATATTATTGAACACCTCTTGAGTATCCTCCGTCCATTAGAAAATCTGCTCCTTTTTCAACAACAAATTGATCGGCTTCACAATACTTGCATAGTGAGGAACAAATCTTCGCACAAAATTGATCTTTCCCAAAAATGATTGGATCCCTTTCTTGGATGTCGGGGGGGTGGGGTGGTGAGATCGTTTATTGCTTTAACTCTTTTTGGATCTATGTAAATCCCTTCCTTGCATACAATATGTCCCAACAATTTTCCTTGAGTCACAACGAACAAACATTTCTTTGGATTTAGAGAGACACCATATAATCTACATCTTTAAAAAACCTTTCTCAAATTATGGATATGATCACCCCTTTTCTTTGAATGCATTTTTGAGTTATCTTGGTAGTCTTCCATAAATTTTCCTATCAACCTGCTACATGCATGATCCATGGCCCTCTGGAATGTGGCTCCAATTTTCTTCAAACCAAAGGGCATTCTAGCATATGCATATGTATCCCAAGGTGTGATAAATGTTTTCTTTTCCCTATCTTCCTCATCCACCAAGACCTAGTTATATCCAGAAAAACCATCCAGCATGGACATGCAGGCCGATCCAGTAACTTGATGGAGAAGGAACTCCATATTAGGCAAAGGAAAGTATCCTTTATGCTTGCTTTGTTAAGGTCTCTGAAGTCAACACACATGCATATTTCCTTGGTCTTTTTTCTTACAATCACAGGATTTGAAAGCCAGTTTGAGAGTCTAATGGGATAAATTATTCCTGCCTTCTTCAATTTCTCCAATTCAATTTATACCAGAGGTTTCAGCTTGGGATTCATCATCCTTATTTTTTGCTTCACTGGATTTGATCCTTCCCTCAAAAGAATGATATGTTGGAATATAGTTTTATCGTAATCTTTTAAATCATCATAGGTCCAAGTGAACACATTGATGTATTTTTTAAACAAGGAAACATATTGATCAAATTCCTCAGTGGTGCAATTAACTCCCAAGTTGACATATTTTAGGGAACTGTAAGTTCCAATATTGACTTTTCTCATTTCTTGCACTTTTCGAATTGAAACTTCTTCAAGGAGATTCTTAGCATGATTGTCTTTCGTAAAAAGAGATTCAAATTGTATACAATCTTTGGGGACTATAAATGAGTGATCGTCTTCATCATCATCATCATTTAAAAAAAAAAAATCCAGTTGTTCATCGTTCTCAAACACTTGCAAGTACTCAATATTATCGGGCACAAACACAGACGGTCAGAAAGCTCTTTCTACTTGGAAAGACGTTTTGCTTTGGATATCATCTAGGTTTGACAATGAGGTCGCCAAGGCTAGTGAGTCTACCTTGTGATTCTTGTCCCTTGAAATAAAATAAATGTTGAAGGAACTAAAAGATTCCATCAATTCGTTAACTCTTTTGAAATACAACTTAAGTCTTTCCTTTTTTATTTTATACCTCTAGGTAACCTGATTGATGACCAACTCTGAGTCGCCAGTTACAATTAGATGTTCTATTTTCATTTCCTATGCAAGGATCATCCCCTGAATCAAAGATTCATACTCTGCCTCGTTATTAGTGCATGAAACTCTAGTCTAATAACGTGTGGATGCATAATCTTACTTGGAATCATAAGAACAATTCCAACTCCATTCCCAGAGCTTGAAAAAGCTCCATCAAATGACATCGTCCAATACCCTTCAAACAAATATTCTTGATTCCCTCTGTCTTGCACTTGCTCCAGACTTTCGTTATGATCTATGTTTAAGATAACATAGTTTCCAATCCCGACATATATATAATCCTCCATCAATTCATTGTCCTTCTTCTTGAAGGAGAAGGGTTTTCTAGGTTCACGGGGAACTTTAATCATTGCTCCTTGTTATCCTGGCAGCATCATACAACTTCCATCATTTGTTATATATCCCTCGATCATAGATGTCTAGTCTCTTCCTAGCACAACTCCATATACCAAAGGAATTTCTACCACAATAATATTGAAAACTATAATTATATGGGGGGCTGCTGTAATCCAAGCTTAAAAGTCCTTGATTTCTCCATAAGCTGGCACTTTTCTAGAATCAATTGCACATATGCTTTCACCGGCTTCATAATACTTGGTGCAACTCATGCCCATGCCTCCATGACTAGAAATTGCATGATATTGTTCGTCGCACTAGTGTCAACTAAACAATTGTGTAGTGCAACATCATGATTTTCAATAGAAATGTGAAAGGGAGGAATTTTACCTCTTAGCTTGGTAGTTGACTGGCTAGGAATTTATTTTGGATTGGTAACAACAACTTCTTCTCTTTCAGATGGATCATCCAATAACTTTAAAATGTTTTCTCTTTGTCGGGGAATCTTCACCACTTCCATAAAGGGCATGGTTATCCTTAATTTACTCAAATCCTCTACAACATTATATGTCATTTGAGTGGAGTTTGATGTCATGTGTTGCCTTTTACTTCCAACACTATCCGTCACTTTCTCATTTGTTTTTTCTTTTTCTTTTTCTTTGGTTCTCTTTATTAGAATCACCTTTATTTTTTGGTCTATTTACAAATCCTCTTGTCTGGGCGGCGTTTTCTTGTGAGTTGGGATCGTTGTCTCCCTCTTCAAATATATACATGGACATATCGCACCCGTCCATTTTCATAGTTTCAAAGCTTTCACCAGGTGAGTAGTAATTCTCTTGCTTAATTAATTGCTCGTCATAGACATCATCCAGAACAACCACATTTGGAGTAGGTTGTTTGGGAACCTTTGGTCTTTGCGGATTATCCGTGTTTTCAAACCTCACTCTGTTTTCTCGGGGAGGGTTCCTCCTTTGCTTTGGGATTGACATTCTTGGATTTGGCATGTAATTATCTCCCCTTGTTAGTCTGGTTATCTCATTCTGCATTTGTTTGATGGTTCTATTCATCTATGCAATTTCGATTCTTTGCTTAGTTTCTTATGCTTCCACAGGGTCAAACTTTACATCGGGTATGGTTCCCTTGAAAAATCCTCCTCCCATCATTTGGTTTTGAGCCGATTGAGGCTTGAATTCTTTGTTCTTTCTTGAACTGGAAGCTCCTTGATTATCAATATTTAATCCTCCCAATTGCCTTTGTACTCTTCCTAGTATTATGTTGTGGTCGACACTCGTTTCAATCATAATTTATTCCATCTCCGTGGCTTTAGTCATTGTCTCCTCCAAAGTATCAATTTGGGATGTTCTAATAGCATATTTTACATTCGTGGGCATTGCATTCTTATAACAATTGAGAATGAGTGGGTCATTTGGTCTTTTATCTTATGGAATTCTACTCAAGGTTTTATTGAACCTGAGATTAAAATCTCATATCCTTTCATTCTTCCTCAAACCAATCTGGGTGAAATCGGTGAGAAGGGTATGGTAAGCAATTGGAGGGGAAAACATAGCTAGGTACATAACTTTGAGGTCATTAAATGAACAAATTGATCTATTGGGCAATGTTGTATACCATTCATACACTCTTCTTGATAAGGTTTGCAGAAACAACCTTACCATGACATCATCATACTCAACACAGTGAAAATCACAAACATCAAGAAATAAGTGCAGATGACTCTTTGCATCGATTTCTCTGTCTCTAGAAAATTCCTTTAATGTGCCCTTAGGGAGAATAATGAGATCATGTTTCTCACCTATAAGATTTAGAGGGGAATCTCTTACCCTCCTTCAATTTTCAAATACTGGGTTTCCTTGATTTCTTGCAACATCTCTTCCACTTCCTTGTCTCTCCTCATGATGCTCATCTCGGGGTTGTTCGTTTCTTTTTTCCATGTCTGGAGAGATTCCAGGGATAAGATTTTCACTTCTAAGAATAAATATTTGCTTGCTTTTACTTATGGTAATGGGTCCCTTATATTCATCCAGCTTCAATCCTAGGCTTGTTCTTGTGTTGCTCTAGCCAACCTTTGATTTCTCTGGTCTTGTCGTTCCTCTCTCCTCTATCTTCAAAGGATTTCTCTTTCTTCTTCTTGGACTAAGATCTGCTAGGATCTTTCTAACTCTTCTTGGGTCTTGACTATTGTTATTACTAGATTGTATAACTGATGTAAACTGCTTCGTTGATTATTCAATCCAATTTCCAAATGGGGCTGATTACCATGGGGCAAATTCATATATTCTTTCAAAAACGCTAGACTAGGTTCCAATTTTTTAGTTCAGTTCCCAATATGGTTGCTAAAAATGTTGATGCTTGAATCCGTTAGGACCGAAACGACAACCTCACGAGGATGTAAACCCCCCTTGCGTTTTTATAGAGGTGGTGCTCCTCTTTAGATTTTTCTTGGGATTTCAATATATTCAAAATGTGAGACTTGACAAAAGTTCGTCATAGCAATTCAAAGAAACGTAAATATTACAAGAAAATGGCATGACAATCACTATCCATCTAGTATAGTTTCACTAACAAATTCACTGTCCTTCATCTCATTATTCCACAATTAAGCATGAGTTCTCTCACTCCGCAAAGCATCTTCCTGTGAGGGCTTTCACCATAAGGGGACCACTTTGGAGTTCATCCATCTTTACTTCTTATCAACCATGACAAGACAATAATGAGTCATCTTTACATCAAACAATCTTGGGTCCATTACCCAAACCTTTGTGCTACAGGGCTTTCTTCAAGGGTTGACATCAATGAAAACCAACCTTAATCAACAATATCCCCCTTTGGAATTTATGGCAACACTTTGATGCAATACTGAAATAATATCATTCATGATCCCCCTGGAACCATGCCTTTGTCCTCTGCATCTGATAAATCTGCTCCCCCTGGAACCATGCCTTTGTTCTCCGCATCTGATAAATCTCTGCTCCCCCTGGAACCATGCCTCTGTCCTCTACATCTGATAAATCTCTCCCCCTTTTTCATCAATGACAAAGGTACCTTTCCATCCAGGGCTACTCCCCCTGACTGAAAAATCCTCTTATGGTGCTTCCTCATGTACATCTAAGACATATAATATAATCATTCAAAAAGCATTCATTTTGGAGTAGAAATAACTCCAAGTCTCTGGCAAAGATATTCAAAGGATTCTCGTGGAAGTGGTTTTGTAAAGATGTTTGCCACTTGTTCTTTTGTGCCCACATACTCAACTCTGATGTTGTTTTCTGCAACCTTCTCCCATAGAAAGTGATACTTGATTGGAATGTGCTTCATCTTGGAGTGCATCACCGGGTTCTTCGAGATACTGATGACGCTTGTATTATCACAATAGATTGGAATGGGCTCATCATACTCAACCTGTATATCTGTCAGAGTTTGTTTCATCCAAAGAACCTGTGTACAACATGATGGTCCTGCAATACACTCTGCCTCGACTATAGATAAAGATATCGATGATTGTTTCTTGCTTAGCCACGATACTAAACACTCACCTAAGTAGAACGCTGCTCCACTGGTGCTTCATCGGTCATCAATACAACTTGCCCAATTTGCATCAGTGTAGGCAATAAGTGATAGATCTTTTCCTTTTGGATATCATAATCCAAACTCTTCTGTTCCTTTGAGATATCTGAAAATCCTCTTCACTGCTAATACATGTGATTCCTTTGGTGCTGCTTGAAATCGTGCCACCTGTCCAACTACCTGCATTACATCTGGTTTGGATGATATCACATATAGTAGGTTGCCAATCATTGACCTGTATTGCCTTTGATATGTAGTCTTCGAATCATCATCTTTTCTCAACTTGCAACTGGTTTGCATGGGAGTGATAACTAGTTTGCAATATTCCATTCCGAACCTCTTTAGCATTTCTCTAATATACTTGGTTTGAGAAATAAAAATTCCTTGGTTGCTTTGACGTATCTGAAGTCCCAGAAAGAA